>CM038146.1:94564517-94825832 GCA_021437245.1 Aegilops speltoides | reverse complement strand
CGCGATGGTAGAGGAACAACGGCAATTCTTTGCGGTGTTGAAAACAATCCATGTCGGTTCCCGAACCCTCCATGCGGATTCCAGCGGAGGGGCGGACTTGGATCGAGCATTGAACTTAAAATCATCGCTGCTCCGGACTCATTGGGTGTCTCCGACAAATCAAGCTTCGAATTGGAAGCCCTCGACCTTGAGCCCAAAGATGGGCAGGGATCGGATTTTATTCCACCCATCCGCCCGGACATATCGACCTATCTCTGTCGGCAAGAGCCTTGAAGCGATACATCATTCTTGGGCGATTCCTCTGGTTATGGGCGGGATAAAGGAATGCGAGAGGAAAACACAATCTCAATCTTACGCAATAACTGCGGACAAGGAATTACGAGCGCCATTGATCGTCGCATGAATTCTGCGTTCACCGATCTGGCGTCCATAATGCGAAAATCTTGTGCGATGGAGAGTTTCGGAAAACTGAAAATCAATTTTGGGATAATCCATTTAAACCCGGTCCGTGGTAAAGGCGCCTTACAATCAGGCCCCGGATGCAAAAACAAAAAACAAAAACCCGGCAAGGAAGCGGAACCGTCTTTGGAGGGATTGCTCAATGGACCTGTAAACTTCATAGTGCGAGAGGAGCTGTCCCAACACATAGCCGAGCATGTTGGATCTTACGGCGGTGGCCAAAAGTGGCGAAGAGCTTCTAGCTCGAAACCACTCCAACAATACCAGCCACGGTATTAACAGTCTTGAGACTTTCGCATCAAATAATATCGAAAATGAACAATCCAGCGAACTTCGCGAAGTCTACCAAGTAGCAGAAATCCATGGGTGACACAGCTATTACCTTCAATGCGGTGACGAGCCCACATCTCGAACTACGAGCCCGGCCGCCTTTGGTACTTAGTCCCATAGTGGGCGACTTTCGGTGACAAAAGTCCTCATGGATGGCGTCGTGGACTAAACCTCATTTATGAGGAAACTCTGCGGAAAATGGAAATCGATTGGAGCCGTATTGGCGAAGCGACACAACCTTGAGAGGAATAATCCCTAGCGGGAAGCGCGCTGCACGGAAAAATCACACTCGATGTGGTGTTGGCTCTCCGGACAATTACAGATCCGAAGAAGTCACGTTCGGTGGCCCGTTCAGCGATGGCTATCACGCCATATTAGGGCGAGAGGCATTCACAATTTTTCAAGCAATACCTCATTACGGGTACATGAAGCTCAAAATGCAGGCCCAATGGAATAATCACTCTCGTTAGTGATCCGGACATAGCACTCGGCGCGAAAACAAGACAGCCGCACTAGCCCTCGAGGCACTATCAAAGCCCTAGCGGCGAGAGGAACTCACATGTATTGCGCTCTCGATAAACAGGGACGATGTGATACTTGATAAAAGATCCAAGTCCACCTCCTTCAAACCAGCAGACGAGATAATAAAATTTCAGGTCCACCCAATGGACCCAACAAAGACGGCTTCCATCGGGGCATAGTTGAACCCCGAAGTTGACGCCGCACTGCGTGAATTCCTTCGGGAAAATTGGGATATCTTCGCCTGACATCCCTCGGACATGCCCGGAATCCCTCACAGGTTGGCAGAACACAGCCTAAACATCCTAAAAGGATTTAAGCTAGTCAAACAGGCTCTTCGATGATTTTCCAAGCCCAAAAGACAGGCAATGGGAGAAGAGCTAGCCAAGTTATTGGAAGCCGGATTCATTAGAGATATCAAACATCCGGACTGGCTAGCAAATTTGGTGATGGTACCAAAGAAGGATAAATCCGGGCGCCTCTGTGTCAACTTCAAAGACCTCAATAAGGCTTGCCCAAAGGATCCTTTCCCTCCCTCGCATCGATCAAATTATCGATGCCACAGCGAGACCACGACTTCGTTGTGCTTCACGGATGCATACTCGGCTATCATCAAATCAAGATGGCGGAAGCGAATCAAGCTGCGGCATTCATCACTCCATCGCGGACCATTTTGCTTCAACACGATGCCCTTCGGACTTAAAAACGCGGCGCAACATATCAGCGCATGATTCAAACATGTCGGCCACCCGGATCGGCAAAGCAGTCGAGGCATCGTGAGCGGCGTGGTCGTCAAAACAAAACACGTCGAAACTTTAGTAGGCGATTTGAGGCTCACATTCGACAACCTCGAGCATATGACATCAAGCTGAATCCGGAAAAATGTGTTTTGGTACCAGCCGAAAGCTCTTGGGCTTCATCGTATCCGGTAGAGGAATCGAAGCAAATCTGGCCAAAATCCGGGCTCTGTCACGATTGGATATTCAAGGACCTCAAGCAAATACAAAAATTAACGGGATGCGTGGCAGCCTTAAGCGTTTATCTCCCATTTAGGAGAGAAGGCGTTGCCCTTTATCGCCTCTAAAGCGCACCGAACACGAGTGGGCGGATGCGCCCGGCGGACTTCGAAGAAATAAAGGCCATATTGGCAACAAATCCTGTTGGGGATATTACCACTAGGTGTAAACCGGCCAGCTTGGGCCGAGTAAACTCTGTTAGTGGTACAAGTAGAAAAAGGCCCAAGGCCTATAGTCGGTTTAGAGCTTGTAGCCGTAAACAGGCCTGATGTATAACTTGTATTGTAAGTTAGGAATAGAGAGATGCCAACCGGGATACGAGTATGAACCGGTTGGGACTCTATGAACCGACGGGCGTCACTCGTGTATATAAGGGGCGACCGGCGGCAGTTCAAGGACAGACAACCACAACTCGAGCCTAGGTGAAGCTTGTTTGCTCCCTAGCCATCGAGACTACATCAATTCCATCACAACTAGGCGTGGCTTTTACCTTCATCGAAGGGGCGAACTAGTATAAAACCCTTGTGTCTTTGTGTCGCTTTAACCCCTTCAAGTAAACTTCGTAGCGATGGCTCCACGACTAAGTCCTTACACTAGGACATCTGCCGTGACAAATCCACGACGATTGGCGCCCACCGTGGGGCTATCGCCACGATGGTTTGACGATCTTGGAGGACAAGCTCAAAGGACTCGAAGGCTCGTCATGGGCGGATGACCAAGAGTCGCCGCGGCGGATCTATCGCGGCGCGGATGGGGTCCGAGGCCGACTCAATCGAGTACGAATACGGGTCCCCTTCGGTGGCATACACGTTTTCATCGGCAAGATCGGGAGCACGGGCTGGCGGACATCGCACCGACCTCATCGAGGCGGCTCAGCGTCGCGACCTGCCCGAGTTAAACCGGCCGTGAAGCATGTCTTCGTTGGAGTCATCCACGGAGGAAACCACGGCGCGGTTGAACACGGTAGTGAGACCGTCGTTTATTCGGCGATGAATCTTGACATGAGAGACCGAGTCATTGTACCAGCTGCGAGGCGATATGATCGAGGGCTATTCCGGCGGTGGTGATATTCGGACCCCCAAGCCAGTTCAACGGGTTGCGATATTCATGGCGATGCGCGAGTAACGAACAACTCTTCAACGCGGCAGGCGATGCTTTCCGGTTCAGCAGCGGCAGCGAGGCATGAGGCCGGTCGCCCGCCAGTTCAAGTTCTATCAGATCTGTTTGATGCAGCTGCGCTTATGGCGAAGGACAACCCGGTGGATCGGAGGCTCATAATGCGAGATCGCGAAGGTGAAAGAGCGAGATCACGCAAGCCAAAGCGGATCTAGCGTCGGAGAAGGAGTGTATGGCGCGAGCGGGCGCTCTGGCGCCAGAGCCTACAAACTCATGCTTGACCGAGTGCGTCGCGGGAGGTGTTGAAGCGGAAGTATAGATCATGCCTGCCATTAGGATTTGATCCTAGAAATCTCTTTCAGACCCGGAGCGGACCCGATAGTCCGCCCAAAGCCAGGAGAGTAAACCGGATGGAGGCACCGGGAGCGGGGCGGCGGTCCAACCACGCTGATGGAGCCTCCCGGCAGAATATGGTGGTTCCTCCACCGGTCGTACACCCCAGGTCATTATTCTAATCCTATGGACAACCTTGTTGCGGCCGCCGCCGATTGGAAGCTATCGGTCGAAGGAGATTCCCCAAGCAGTTGAAACACGCGGGTTAAGGAGCTTCTCGGACTGCGCTGATCGGCAGGAGGCATATTCATCTGGCCGTGATCGGATTCATTTCGCCCGTCAAGCGGAGCTGGCGGCGTATGGATGAACCGGCCATATCAAGCAGCAGCGGGACCGTGAAGCGGCCGAGGTAATCACCGAGATAGGTGGCATTCGTGATGCTCGGGGAGGTGGTGGATCGGCCCGAACGCAGGAGGCGAGTTAGCAAGCCTGAGGATGGCGGGTCAACATACACGGTTCGCCCCACTACCTTCGCGGACCAGGAGTTGCATCCGCTTTAGGGGTGCCTGTTTAATCCCGCTTTACGCAATGTGCGTCGCCTAAAGACTTCAAAGGTCCACGCAAGGTGCGAATTGCACCGCTGATCATCCCCTGAGCGTGGGTTGAAAGTTATGAGATGGCCATGGAGATGCTAGATGTTGATGAAACGCGTGTGCAAAGTACTTCACCATGATCTTTGGAAGGCACGGCCCGTGCTTGGTTGAAGAGCCTACCCCCAATTCTATCAGCTCATGGGCGATTCACGGGCCGGTTTGTCAGAATTTCAAGGATACGTGTAAGCAGCCCAAGTACATAGTAGACTGGCGGCTTGTGTCCGGGAGGAAGGAATCAACAACCCGTTGGAGTGCGCCGTGTCTCGAGATTTTGCACTCCTCGAGAGAATCAACGCCGACTCTACGATCTTAACATTAGAAGGCAAGCTGCGGTTTGAGCCTTTAAAATTAAAATTGGGCGCGATGAAGCGGTTACTGTAATGACATGGGAACCCTCATGGCGCTTTGGTGAAATATGCTGATTCGAGACGGTACCAAGGATCCCGAGGCTGATGATGATGAAGCGAGGAAGGGAAAGAAGAACGGCAACTCAAGGGACAGCGGTACAAGCGGCGGGTCATGGAAAGCGGAGGCAAGCGCAAGGTCGATGGCAATCCGGATTTCGTAGCCAACACTAATGCGGAGACGGAGGGCAGCGACGCAGAGGCAAAAGCGAATCGGGGCCAAAATCCTATCTGAGCCGTTTGAACTACTTATTGAATCAACCTTGCCCTAAGCACGGGACGAAGGAGTCCCCGTCGAACCATCTCTGGAAAGACTGTTATATTATGCAGGAGTTTAAAAACTCCAATGCTTTCCGGTATGATCAGGGGTCAGGTGGCGGTTCAGGATCTGTTTTCCACGGGCGGGTCACGATGGAGCTTCGGTTCGAGTCTTAATCAAAGCAGTCACAATAGTCGAGAATAATCGGGGTGGCGGCAAGCAACGGCGGTCGGGTTATCGAGCCAACCAAAGCAGTTGAATAGTGGGCGATATCATGTTTTTACAACTAAATGCGGACAAGCGCGATCGGAGCTTCTGGCGGCGATAAATTCTGTTGAACCGGCCTTGCGCGTTATTTACGCTGGTCGGAGCAGCCTATCGTGTGGAGCGAGAGGACCATCCCCACAGGTTGATAATCCGGGCCAGCTGGCATTGGTGGTAGACCCTCAGGTGGGGGCTATAAGTTCACTAAAGTACTTATGGATGGAGGAAGCAGTATTAATATACTATATTATGAAACTTTCCGTCGCATGGGACTAACGGACAAGGATCTCAGACCGTCAATACGGTGTTCCATGGTGTAGTACCTGCAAATCTGCTTATCTGTTGGTAAGATAGCCACGGATGTGGCTTTTGGAGCGAAGCACGATTCCGGTCCGAAAAGCTAACTTTTGAAGTGGTGAAAATCCCGAGTCCATATCATGCCTTGTTTGGGCGGCCAGCTTATGCTAATTTCATGGCACGACCTGTTATATCTACTTACAGACTCAAAATCTTTGGGTTACAAAGGCGATAACGGTGCATGGAAGCCGCCGAGTTGCTTTGGAATGTGAGGAAGGTGGCGCAGCTTATGCGAGGCGGTCTATGCCACGGAGGAGTTGAAGTTCTATAAGGACAACGTTGATCCGCAGATATGACCCTTTAAAGAAGCCAACTACTGAGCATGAATCGGATCTGAAGTTTAAATCGGCGGTGAGACCAAACTTGTTGACTTCGTGCGGCGATTCGTCCAAGCAGTTCCTTTGTCGGTACCAACTGGATCCCAAATAGGAAAGCGCTCATCGAGTTCATCCGTGAGAACGGGATATCTTTGCATGGAAGCCATCGACATGCGGGTGTACCGAGGAACTCGTGAGCACACATAATGTGGATCCTAAGTATAAACGGTGAAACAGTTCCTCCGCGGTTTAACGAAGAAAGCATAAAGCCATTGGAGAGAAGTAGCCGGGCTTTTGGCGGTGGCTTTATTATTGAGGTGTTTCATCGAGTGGCTTGATAATCCGGTGCTGGTCCTTAAGAAAAATGGCACTGGCGTATGTGTGTGGACTACAGATCTTAACAAAGCTTGTCCGGGGATCCTTTGCTCTCCCGCATTGATCAGTTATTGATGCCACGGCGGGATGTGGCGTTTAAGTTTTTGGATGCATACTCTGGATATCATCAGATCAAAATGGCGGTTAAGGACCAGGAAAAAACAGCATTTATAACCCCCTTTGGAGCCTTCTGCTATGTATCTATGCCTTTTGGGCTCAAAAGCGCCCAGGCTACTTATCAGCGGTGTGTGCAGAATTGCTTGCATACACAGATCGGCCGCAATGTGCATGCTTATGTGGATGATATTGTGGTGAAATCAAGACAAAAGGAGACACTGGTGGACGATTTGAAGGAAACCTTCGACAACTTGCGCATTTACAAAATGATGCTTAATCCGGCCAAGTGCGTTTTTGGTGTTCCGGTAGGCAAGTTATTAGGGTTTCTGGTGTCTAACAGGGGAATTGAGGCTAATCCGGAGAAAATTAAAGCTATTACTTCTTTGGCCAAGCCGAAGTGTATCAATGATGTTCAGCGTCTGGCGGGCAGAATCGCTGCGTTGAGCCTGTTTATCAGCCGCCTCGGAGAGAAGGCCATCCCTTATACCGAATCTTTGAGGAAAGCAGATAATTTAAATGCAGTCCGCCGCCGACGAAGCATTTGAGGATTTAAAGCGGCAATTGGCCAATCCGCTGTTCTTGCGGCTCCGGTTGACAAGGAGCATGTTGTTATATGTGGCAGCCAATGCTCGGCGATGGCGTGGCTATTGTGGTAGAGCGCAAGGAAGCGAGCAAGGAATATCGGTTCGTGGCGGTTTATTATATCGGCGAGGTGCTTATTGAGTCCAAACAAAGGTATCCGCATTGGCAGAAACTAGTCTATGGTGTTTTTATGGCCAGTCGGAAACTGAAGCAGTATTTCCAAGGGCACCCTATCACCGTGGTTAGTTCAGCTCCTTTGGGTGATATCATCTGAACCGGGAGGCAATGGCGGATTGCAAAATGGGCCATCGAGCTTGGGCGCATGGACTAAAGTATATACCACGCACAGCGGTGAAGTCACAAGCACTTGTTGATTTCATTAATGGTGGGACGGAGTTACAAGCAGAGGAGAAGGCGGATCACACATATTGGACTATTCATTTCGACGGATCGAGGCGGTTGGAAGGCTCGAAATTGGAGTCGTTTAACTTCCCACGAGGTGATAAGTTTTATTCGTTCTCCGTTTAATGTTCCTTGTACTAATAATGCAACCGAGTCGAAGCCTTGCTCCATGGCCTCCGGATGGCTAAGGAGATGAACTTAAGCGGGTTAAGTGCTTTGGTGACTCGGACTGGTAGCTCGGCAAATATCGGCACTTGGGATTCTAAGGACCGCTTATGGCGCATATCGTCGAGAAGTGGATAATATTACAGGTTGCTTCAAGGGTTATCAAGTGGATCATGTGGATCGCGGAAGAACGAAGCGGCGACGCTTTAAGCGGTTGGGTTCTCGGCGTAAACCGTCCCGCCTAATGTCTTTTTGGGCGTCTTGCACAACCCGTCGATCCGGCTCCACAGTGAAGCGGTTGGCTATTCTCGATCCGGAGGCTCAGTTGGTGGCAGCATTACATGCTATTCTGGATTGGACGATTCCTTTTCTTGCGTATATGACTCGAGGGGAGTTGCCAGAAGATGAGATTCTGGCCAGACAGATAGTCCGGCGCTCCAAGTCTATGACAATTCTTAATGGTGAGTTGCATCATTGCAGTGTATCAGGGGCGTTTCAACGTTGTGTTTCCCCTGAGGAAGGCTGTGAAATCTTAAGAGAAATCCATGAAGGGGATTGTGGGCATCACGCCGGTTCAAAGTCCACAGTGGCAAAGGCGTTTGCCACGGATTTTCTTGGTTGACCGCACCTGCTGTCACGGAGGACTTGGTTAAGCGGTGTGATGGATGTCGAAATTTTCAAGGCGTGCTCATGTACCGGCACAAGAGTTGAGGATGATCCCAATAACGTGGCCGTTTGCAACTTGGGGCTAGATATGGTCGGACCATTTAAGCGCTCCAAGGATAAGAAGACCCACTGTTGGTGGCGGTGGACAAATTCACCAAGTGGGTTGAAGCGGAGCTGTCGGCCAAGTGTGATGCGGCAACAGCGGTGCAGTTCATCAAAAGGTGATTTTCGGTTTGGCTTTCCACGGTATCATTCCGATAATGGTACTAATTCATCCAAGGGTGCTATGAAAGAGTTACGTGAGCGTGAGCACATCCGGCAGCGTGTCATCGATGGCTCACCCAGTCCAGGCAGGCGAGTAACGAGCTAACCAAGAGATCTTCGAGGCATCAAACCCGACTTACGGTTCCGTTCTGAGAGAACACCGTGGTCTTTGGGTTGAGGAGCTACCATCGGTGCTATGGAGTATCAATACTCGCCAAACCGGTCCACCGGGTATACACCGTTTTCATGGTGCTGCGGGCGGCGGTTCTCCCGGTGATATCCGCACGATTCGCCCGTGTAGCGGCTTATGTTGAAGCGGACAACAAGACGGCACGGCAGGACGCTTTGGACCTGTTGGATGAGGAGCGTGACATGGCAGCTGCTCGTTCGGCGATTTACCAGCAAGATCTTCGTCGTTATCACAGTCGCCGGGTTAAAACCAGAACCTTTGAAGAAGGAGATTTGGTGCTTCGCCTCATCCAAGACCAAACAGATATGCACAAGTTATCTCCGCCTTGGGAAGGACCTTTTGTGGTCAGCAAGAATCTACACAACAGATCATACTATCTGATTGATATTCGAGAGCATCAAGACTCACGTACATCAGAGGAGGAGACCAACAGGCCGTGGAATATAGCTCATCTTCGGCCTTACTACACTTGAGTCATCGGCTCAGTTTATGTACATATCATGACAATGTATATATTATCTTGATATAATAAAAACCGAGCCTCGGCTAAGCGGGGTCTCTGTCTTTCTTATCATGCGTGGTTACATGGAGTGCTTACATTTTTAAAGTGGCCTCCGGTTTACCCCTTGACATTTGTTTTTATCACTTGGGGGCTTGGTCGTGTCCGAACCAATGCAACACCTCTTGATAAGCGCAAGCCACCGGATCATTGGGGACACGGTCACGTCTGAACCAGTCCGCCTCTTGGTCGGCCAATAGGGCCAGAGTCATTTGGGGGCTTGGTGAACCCAGAACCAATGTCATGCCACTTGGCCGGCGTACTCGCCAAGAGTCTTTTGGGGACCTGGCCGACTAGCACCATCGCTACGCCTTCGGGGGGCTTGGTTGCGTCTGACCATGGTAATGCTATCTGACCAGCTCCATGAAGCTTTTCTTTTGCAAAGAGTTATTGCCTTTGTTGCCATATTTTCAAATAATTGGTATTCGATTTATTTTTTGTTGCGTTTTAACCCGACAAACATTTTTATCCGGTTCAACTGTCAGTTACAAACTGACAGAACACGGTTTAATATTATGCCGGAGTTTTTATCTGCCCGGTTTACCTTCTTCCTGTTAATCATCGTTGAATAACAAGGGGGCTCGTGCTGATTCAGTACGGTTTATATGGGAGTTATTCTCTCCCCGCTTTACAGACGGTCATGGTTTTTAAAGCCTCCGCTTCAAGTTTAGCTACGCCACTTCATGCCAGAACACGGCGGTATTTGTATCACATTATTATTGGAATTCGATATATCTATTTGAATACCATAAACCGGTGGCGGTATCACCGCCACCGAGGTTCAACTTTTACAGTTGCGGAAATATGAATCAAGCAAAAGTTTTACTACTTATGCGAAGGCATATTCAAGCGCAAAGTTTTAACTAAAGTTATTACAAGGCAACACGGTGCCCAAGTGAAATCATTGTTCTTTGGGTAAACCGCCAACGACAAACATTTTAAACCGCCACGGTTCAAGTCATTCTTCATCCTCCGCCGCTTGACCTCCTCGTCTCTACCCATTCACCTGAAATCCACGGTGGTCGATCGATTCCCATTAGCGCTTGGAAAATAGCCTCTTCGTGGATCGAGAAGGCGGTTCAATATCGGGGCGTAAGTATGCTTACGGATTGGAGGATCAGGTTTTCCGCTTCAAAAATTGTGGCGCACACTCGCTTGTTTTGATCATTGTATTGTGCTTGATAATGCTCCAAGTCGGCTTCTTGATTGGTGACAAGCTAAGCGGGCGTCGCACGGTTTATTGCCCGTAAATCCTCTTCACTGAAATCGAGACCATCTTCTTTCACTTTGGGATAGCCTTGAGCTGCTTCCACGGGATCAAAGTCTGGTACCCATGCCTTGGCTCGGATCAAAGGCGTTGATAGCTCCGGTTCGCGCAGCGAATTTTTCACCTCTTCAATCCGGGCGGGAAGCATGGATAGCGGTTGAGTATCTTGAATCGGGGAAGGTGCTAGATTGTTATGTGACTTTGTGGTGATGATGCGCTGGGCTCCGGTATACAACTGTTCTACCAAGGTATAGACAGCCTTGATTTCTTCGCACATCATTTCCTAAGTGCCCAATGCGTGTTCTGCAGCGAAAGCAGTTAGTTTCAAACCGAGTAATGATACAGCAGGTGCAACACATCACAACTGATCAAAAAAGCTTACCAAATATTGCAGCGGTCATAGAATGTACTTGCCGCTTCGGTTTGTCGGATCATCTACCACGGTTTAAGGGCAACTTCAGCATTTTACGCCCGTTTGATCAAATTAGCCTTCTCAATGGCCCGATCCGCCCGTTCTTTCTTCAAACTTTCCTTCACTTGTTCAGCAGCGTTCAAAGCCTTTGGTTAACTCTTTCTTGGCCTACTCTGTTTCGCCTCTTTGGGTTTTCAAAGCCGCTTGTAAATCAGCAATCCGGTCATCTTTGATTTTCACCTCGGCTGTGTATTGACACTATGTTCAGCCAGAAGTTCAAGGAAGTCAAAGTCCCAACCACACAACACAGTTATATGCTTGACACTTGGGGGCTAATGTACCTTCGATTTTTATATTGATCCTAGATGGCAAAGTCCCAAGCTCAATACAAGTATTCAACTCGGCACTTGGGGGCTAATGGCTATTCGATTTACCAATGTTCCTTCAGGCAGTTTTTATTGAAGTACCGGTTTACATATGCAGAGTTAAACCGGCCCTTGTGGTTATGCAGGTAGATTTCAAAAATTGATTAAGAAATATAGTCAAGTCCCGGTTTGATCAAGATTACAAACCGGACCTTGGGGGCTACAAGGACTGATATACTGGCGGTAAGAAAAGGAGTGAGTTACCTCAAACTTGTCCTTCATTAATTTGACCAGGCCAGCTTCATGGTCTCGGCTAGTATAAAGCCGGTTAAAATAGCCAGAATGAAGGTCTTGGGCGCTTAAAGCAGCATATGTTTCCAGTTCGACATCCCACTTTCCTTTATTCAAGATGGAAAAATCCTCTTTCACGATGTGTGCGGGTTAAGGTTGCGAGATTCCCGGTTCAGAGCGGCCCATACCAGTAATCACAACGTCATCATCTTTCGACTCGACGGATTGTGTGGGCACGGCTGTTTTAGTAATAGGACTACGAGGTTGCTCAAACCGGATGGTGCTGGCAGGTGGGTCAGCAGAGGTTGAAGTATTGACAGGCCTCTCTTCAGGAATAACCTCCTCTTGAACCGGAGGGTCATTGGGAATATCTTCAGAGGCAAAATTTTCAAGATCCGGCGCTCTCTCATGATCTGAAGCGGCAGCTTCTTCAACTGTTTTGTCCAAGCGGGCCTTCTTGCTGGGTTTTGGTTTGGTTCTGAAGAGACAAAGAATCAGGAAAAAGGCATATCCATTACGAATATATCGAAAGCATATGGCGGTTTGACTTACCCGGCGGCTATTTTCAACGGTGGCAGCTGAGTGGTGAGGATTCGCAGAGGATGAATGGGAAGTAACGATAATCGGAGTCGGACGGATTAAGAGGTTGTGGAAGAAACCCGCTTTGGAATTTAAAGTAATAAAAGGCGGAAACCTCGAATGGCGCTTTCGAACCGGGCTGTTTGGTAAACCGCAGAGGTAACTACGACCCTGCATGCGGGTTGTGCGGCGAGCTTCATGTTGTTGTGTCTTCATAAGAAATTGGGGATCCAAATAAGCAAGAGGGTGAGAAAAATTAACTTTCCGGCTTGCCTGGTGAAATTTTGGTAAAGGCAAATTTGCTGAATCGGAAGAGAGAATAGTTACCTCAGCAAATCCTGCGTTGCTGGCTTCAGCATCATCCTGACAAGCATTATCATCAATAAGGCGTGTAAAAAGCAAGCCAAGAGAATCAAGTTCCGGATTACCCACATCATCGTCAATGGCCGTGTCAGATGAAGCAGTGGTCTTTCTTTTATGGGATGATTTCTTGACAACTTTTGTTTTGGGCCGGGTTGGCCGCCCTGCTTTATCCGCTTTGTCTTGTGAAAGTTTCTTGCTCCAAAATGGATTATCACCCTGTATCAGAAGTAGCTAAATGATTGGGTACATGAAGCAGTAACAGGTTTAATGATGAAGCAATTATAAATTTACCGCAGGTGGCTTGTTGGTGGTACAGTAAGGAGCTAGACCGGTTTGAGCACAGAGGTGCTCCGGTTCATTCAGCATCCTTTTCACCGAGTCCGTAACTTCATCATCAGAAAGTTCGAGTTTTGTGTGTCGGAGTGGGTCGTCGACGCTGCCAGTATACTGACACATCAAACCGGAACGCCGGCTCAAGGGCAATATGCCCCACAATAACCAGCAGCGTGCAAGATCAATTCCAGTCAAACCGTTGGCCATAAAGGCTCGGAGCTTGGGCGATTGCGGGCGTATTTGCTTCTATCTTTGGCGCTTAATCTACGAGAAGCGGATGAGTGTTGCTTAGCCGCTCTGGGCGAAAACCAGGTAAAGGATTTTCATCTTCAGGAGAAGTGTCCTTGCAATAAAACCAAGTCGCATTCCACTCTTTGGGGTGAGTATGGAGTTTGACATGGGGATAGGTGATCTCCTTCCTTTTCTGAATTGCCATACCACCCAATTCCGTATTGGGGCCGTCGGTGAATTCGGTCTGTTGTTTAGATGGAAGAGGTCTCTAAACAGTTCAACAGAAGGCTCCTCTTGCAGATATACTTCAGATAGTACTTGAAAGTGGCATAAATTGGTGACGGAGTTGGGGCCAATGTCCTGGGGACGGAGCTGAAAATTGGCCAACACGTCCCGGTAGAATTTGGAACCGGGCGGTTTGAAACCCCGGGCCAGGTGATCTGCAAAGACAACAACTTCTCCTTCTTGGGGTGTGGGAGGACATTCCTCTCCAGGGACCCTCCAGTGGACTGTATCTTTGTCATCTAAAGCACCAATCGAGACCAGATCATTTAGCTGTGACTCAGTGACGCGAGAAGGAACCCAGTTGCATTCATACACTTGCTTGGCCATGATAAGATCTACAAAAGTAATTGATCCGGTTCAAGAGCGTGCTTGTTACAAAGTGATTGATCTAAGTTATCATAAACCGGAGGCAGCGTCTATGAATCGTTTTCTTGTGATGTGATATCAGATGGGCTCTGGCGGTTCAACAAGGGGACTAATGGTGTACCTGTGCCGGTTTAGCAGCCTTTTCTTATGGTGAGTTAAACCGCCTAATCTAGGCTTTGGAAATAATTGAAACTATGGATAGTTTCCAGAAACAAGTTTCACAAGATCCCAGGATAGCTACCGATCAAACGTAGGTTTACAGAAAACAGGAAATATTTCACGGAAGTGAAGCAGAAACGGAAGTAAAACTATGAGGCAGATATGTAGGCAGAAGATCCATGGGCTTAAGATGAGAAAGTACAGCGGATGCATAGGAATCACTATTAATACAACACAGATTCACAGTATGGTTCAGAGTTAAAAGGATGAGCGGAGGCGCACGAAGAACACGGTATGAAGCTGGAACCGTAAAACAGATCTAAATCGAGAAGGGAAGAAGCTCACCGAGAGCGGAAAAAGAGCGAAGGAGGCGCGAGATTCGAATACGATCGGTCGATCAGCGGCCCAGACGAAGCAGAGGTCGGCGGCGATGGTGGAGCTCGAGAGCAGCGGCGCAAGGAAGGCGAAGAAGAGGAGGCGAAGGGAGGAAAGAAATGACCGCCGGTCTTATTTGTAAAGCAGCCAAGCTAGGTCAAGTCGTGAATCGAGAACTGCTATTAAAGAAGGCGTTATAAAGATAAAATTTCAGGATGACGTCATGCGGTTACTGATGACCGAAATGCGCGACATGGCGGTTTACCGGATAATAGAAGATGTCAAGATCGAGCTTTGTGAAGGATTGACATGAACTGTTTCAAATCAATCTGGGGCCTAATGTTGGGGATATTACCACTAGGTGTAAACCGGCCAGCTTGGGCCGAGTTAACTCTGTTAGTGGTACAAGTAGAAAAAGGCCCAAGGCCTATAGTCGGTTTAGAGCTTGTAGCCGTAAACCGGCCTGATGTATAACTTGTATTGTAAGTTAGGAATAGAGAGATGCCAACCGGGATACGAGTATGAACCGGTTGGGACTCTATGAACCGACGGGCATCACTCATGTATATAAGGGGACGACCCGGCGACGGTTCAAGGACAGACAACCACAACTCGAGCCTAGGTGAAGCTTGTTTTCTCCCTAGCCATCGAGACTACATCAATTCCATCACAACTAGACGTAGGCTTTTACCTTCATCGAAGGGGCCGAACTAGTATAAAACCCTTGTGTCTTTGTGTCTGCTTTAACCCCTTCAAGTAAACTCGTAGCGATGGCTCCACGACTAAGTCCTTACACTAGGACATCTGCCGTGACAAATCCACGACAAATCCTGTCCTGGCCGCACCCACTCTGGGCGAACCAATGATGTTATATATCGCAGCAACACATCAAGTTGTAAGCGCTGTCCTCGTCGTCGAACGAGCGACAGAAGGGCATAAATTCCGTCTTCAAAAACAAGTGTATTACATATCCACTGTGTTAACCCCCTGCAAATCCCGTTACCCGCACTATCAGAAGATAGCATATGCGGTGTTCATGGCGTCTCGGAAACTCCGGCACTACTTTCAAGAGTGCTCGATAACAGTGGCCTCTGAAGTACCACTCAATGACATTATAAATAACCGCGATGCAACGGGCAGGATTGCAAAATGGGCCATTGAGCTCTTGCCATTCGACATAACTTACAAACCTCGACGAGCCATAAAATCACAAGTTTTGGCTGACTTCGTCTCCGAATGGACTCAAGCTGAACTCCCTAAAGAGTACGGCGCATACTCCAATTGTACTATGCACTTCGACGGTTCCAAAATGTTGGCCGGACTGGGGGCTGGCATCGTCTTGGCGCCCCCACCGGAATCTGATCAGTATGTACTTGAGATAATGTACGGACTCCAACAATGCAGCGAATCGAGGCCCTATTACATGGTCTCCGGATGGCGTCTCCATGGGCATTCAACGCCTAGAGGTGCGCGAGGATTCAAACCTTGCAATATCCCAAATAAATGGAGACTTTGGCGCCAAGGATCCGAAAATGGCAGCATATCGCAATGCTGCCACGAAAATGTCACTCGGTTTGAAGGACTCGAATTCCATCACATAGCCGAGATAACAACCAAGCGGCCGGCGTCACGCACGCATCGGTGCTAAGCGTGATGATGTCCTCAAACATCTTTCGGAGCGGCTCTTCAAGCCATCCGTACTATGGGAAGAGGAGTCGGTAGCGACAAACCGGAGAAAACCGCACCAACGGTGATTCAGCAGATGACATAACACCCTCCATGCGTTATAATGGCGATAATCGCTGCGTGGACAGAACCTTTCCTAGCCTACTTACTTAGGCAGGAACTTCGAAGACCAAAATGAGGCCCACTGCATAGTCCGGCGATCGAAGGCCTACAAGGTCCATGAGGGAGAACTTTATAAGAAAAGTACTATCGGAGTCCTTCAAAGGTGTATCTCCGAAGAAGAAGGGCGAAACCTCCTGGCTGAAATCCATGCCGGACTAGGTGGACACCACGCAGCAGCCCGGCCCTGGTAGGAAAGGCATTCCGTGACGAGATTTTATTGGCCGACGGCTCGGGCGGATCTGCAGGACTTAGTCGGCGATCGTTGGTTGTCGACTCTTTGCTAATCGAGCCATATGCCACCCACCGCCCTCAAAACCATACCCATTACCGGCCGTTCATGATGCAGGGGCTTGACATGGTCGGACCCCTTAAGGGGGAACCCACAAGAAAAAGTACCTATTGGTCATGGTGGATAAGTTCACCAAATGGATAGAGGCCAAACCGGGCAAAAGCGGCAGAGTCCGGACCAGTGATAGACTTTATATCGAGGTGGTACACGTTCTGAGTCCCCACAGCATCATCACCGACAACGGCACGAACTTCACGGCCGATGAGGTCAAGTCATGGTGCAAAAATATGGGCATTAAGCTCGACTATCGTCGATCTATCACCCTCAAACCAGCGGTCAAGTGGAAAGAGCAAGCGGTCTAATAATGGCGGCATTAAACCCAGTTGGTGAGGTCACTCACCGTCGATACCCAATGGGTTGAGGAGCTCGACTCCGTACTCACGGGGGCTGCGGACAACGCCTAACCGTACTACGGATTCACACCATTTTTATGGTATCTGGCGCAGAGGCAGTCTTGCCTGCGACATTATTCATGACTCACCTCGAGTGCGCATGTATGAGGAAAGAGAAGCCGAGCTGGATCGGCGGGACAGCTGGACACATTGGAGGAAGAACGTGGCGTCGCGAAGGCTCGTTCCGCATTCTATCGGCAGCGAGCTGAAGATATCAAAGCAGAGAAATACGGGCCAAGACTTACAAGCGTTGGCGAACTAGTTATCGCTGCGGACAAGAAAAAGGACAAGCTCAAGCCGGATGGGAAGGCCCTTCATTATTGATCAAATCTTGACCGGCGGACATACCGTCTCTGAAATCGTCGGACAACCGACTCGAGCGAACCCATGGAGCGCAGCCCGACTCCGGCGATTCTATGCCTAGCGCCGGACTAAGAGTTCGTTCTCTTCCCCGTCAACCTTTTATATTTGGCTGTCTTCGTTTCTCTTTTATCCTTTTAACTTAACAAGCCCCTCGGGGCCTAATTTCGCATTCTTTGCATACATATGATGTGCCATCCGCTTTTCGTTATTCTGGGGCTTCTTTTACGAAGCTCAACTATCTGAGTTTCATACCCAACACATGTGTCAAGCTTCCACATGTACCTTTTACTCGCCATTATATGCATCGATATGACTTAAGTTTTGGCCAAGCTGGGTTGCTGGCTCCGTGCTTACCCCTCGTTCCCGATTGTTCGGCTAGGTGGTAAAGGAGCACCTCTGCGATTATTCTTGCCGGGTCGACGGATGTGTACCTCATCTTGGGTGAAGCGAAAGCTAAGCGTTCTTAAGGGAATATTGGTCGGTGATTTAAAGATGACTTTTTACCTATTTTTCCCATATGCCCCGGATGTTTCTTGCTCTCTTGGCAGTCCGTACATGCACTTTAGGGCATGCCTACCCAGCGAAAGGAACCCTTAACAGAACCACTACTAGGAAAAGGGCTATAGATAGGATTGATTCTAATGGCGCACCAGACATGTGGTGCGCCATTGCTATATACTAATGGCGCACCATGTGTTGGTACGCCATTAGTTTCCAAATACTAATGGCGCACCACATCCCACAGTCGCCATTAGTAAAAAAATTGTTTTTTAATTTTTCAAAACTTCTAATGGCGCACCATGGGTGTGGTGCGCCATTACTAGTTAAAACTAGTAATGGCGCACCACAACCACGTCGCCAAAAAATTTATAAAATTTTTGTTAGTAATGGCGCACGGTTGACGGTCGCCATTAGTAATTTTAACTAGTAATGGCGCCTTGTCACCGATGCGCCATTACTATGTTTTTATCAAAAAAATTCAAACAAAATTTCAAAAAAAAATTATATTTTTTTTCAAAACTACTAATGGCGCACCGTGGTTGTGGTGCGCCATTACTAGTTTAACTACTAATGGCGCACCACCCCACGGTGCGCCGTTAGTAGTTTGACTTCCACGAATGCAACCCCGCCCCGTGGACCGCCTTTTCAGTTTTAAAAAAAAATAAAAAAATGATAAAAATGTCAAAAAAAATTAAAGAAAATAAGTTTTCCATTTGATATGTGGTGTAGTTGTTGGGAAAATTTACAAATATAAATTTCGACTTTATTTGTAAAATCTCTACGAAAATTTGTAAAATTGGCATAACTTTTGCATCTGAACTTCGGATTAAAAAGTTTTATATATGAAAAATCATCTACTCGAAAAGTTACATCCGAATTTAGCGGGGAACCCGTTAAACATTTTAAAATCCTCAAAAGCCTAATGAGAAAAAAAGTTACGGGGCTTTTAAGATCGGAGGCAAAAAAATCAAAAAAATTAGTTTTTTTAGTTTTTGTTAAATCTGGTCAAACTAATTATTCAAGAATATTAGTGTTAATAAATAATTATTTTAGTTTTTTTGAATTTTGGTCAAATCTGGTCAAACTATGGTCAAACTTTGGTCAAACTATGGTCAAATCTGGTCAAACTGTGTGCGAACTAATTATTCAAGAAATATTAGTGTTACTAATTTTTAGAACAATAGTTTCAAACTCAAGCAGTGAAATGTGTCAATTACATGCTCAAGCTAAATTCACGAGGTTAATAGGATTGACATCTTACTATTGTCGGAAAACAACAAGTGCGAGACTTGGAAGCGAGGAGAATAGAACCCGGAAGTTAAGCGTGCTCAGTTTGGAGTAGTGAGAGGATGGGTGACCTTTCGGGAAGTTTGACTATGGAGTGCGATTTGACCTGAGATTAAGCATATTGACTCGAGATTAAGCCATAGTGACCTGAGATTAAGAAAAAAACAAAAAAAATTGGAAATTTTGAAAAAAAAAATTAAAAAGAATCCTGCAAAAAAAATTTGAAAAAAAATTGTTACTAATGGCGCACTCCTATGTGGTGCGCCATTAGAATACTAGATTCTAATGGCGCACCATAGGTGCGCCATTAGAAAAGAATTCTAGTGGCGTGATGCTAATGGCGCACCGGTACTGCGCCATTAGTAGGCAAAACCGGTGCGCCATTAGAGGGCTTTTTCCTAGTAGTGAACTATTCTTCCTGGAAGATGTTTCTTACTAACCATGTAATATAACATAACTAGTTGGGCACTTGTCTAATAAAGCAATAATGACCCCTACGCCTGGTCTCCATGCATACCACGGTTATTTCTTAACCAAAAAGGTATTCGGACACACTCGGACTCTATGGTCGAGGTCGAAGCGAAAAGGTCGGCAAAGACAAGCGATCTACAATCCGGCTAGAAGGCATTTCACATGTCATTTTAAAGGATAACATACATTGTCAAGTTTATTGATTGTATTCCTCCTCGGTCCCATCTAACAGGCTGTCTAGTTTCTGATCCGTTGGGAAAACTTAGCAGCCAGTTCTACTTTGTACACTAAACTTCTGAGGATCTCCTTCCCGTCGGGCCCCCTTGGTCCAACTTGGCCATATGGTTGGGATCGCCTTCTTGTACCGCGTCTTCACCATGGCCCAAGCCTCCCGGCACCTTGACGGCAAGCGAAATCTTCCACAAGCAGGAAGCTGCCGTACTCCTGCACTTCTCTGCAAGCTCCCGATGCCCTCGGGCGGGCGAGGATAGCCATAAAGCTTTGTCTGGCGCCACTCATTGCCCGCCAAACTCGTTCGAGTAGCTGCAACAGTTCGGAAGTTGATCACCCATTGATACGGGCATCTCCTCTGTGGGGCGACCCGTGAGTATACCTCTGGGACATATTATGTCAAATTGCTTCCTCGCGGACTCTTCTTCCTTAGAGAGTTCGCTCAAGCACTACTATAGATGCAGCGACGAAGCCGTTGATTCTCCTTGACGGAGCCGGACAGCTCGGCTGGCGCCTTTCAGCTCTTCTCCGAGCTTGGCGTTGGCATCTTGGAGCTTGTTCCTTTCTGCTGAACACATTGGCACATTCTCGCCGACCTTTATTTGGCGCAGCAGTGCTTGCCTGTCCGGATCTTGTTGGCGGCACCTGCAATGTCATTATTAGACTCTCGCGCATGCCGCATGGCGCTTATATTAATTTATACAAATGTGTTACGGGGGTCTTTCCGTCTCCTCCTGCGGCAGCAAGTGCAGCCTCAAGTTGGGCCTTGCAATCTTGCAGCCCCGAGATAGTGGGCATTCTTCTCGTTAAGAGCACGAAATTTCAAATGATCCTTAAATCAGTTAACATAGCTAATTTAAGTCTCGGGAGACTCTTGGTGCATACAACCATTGAAATTTCCTTACCGTATGTCTTTAACATCTTGCTCCGTGGCTCTGGTAAAACCATTTTGAGCAGCCGGAGATCGCGTCCCCTGCGTTAAAGGCATCCAATGCCTCGGGGAAAAACACGCTTCTTGAAAAACTGTCGCGGCGTCTATGATTCATGCGCTCTCCACCTCGACTTGGTGGCGGACGGTCTGTCGGTATCCTCCGTTGGAGCAGGATCCGGTTCGCGTCTTGCGCTTGCCTCCCCCCTCGATCCGGCGGCTGGAGCCGGCTGGTGTTGGTTGGGTCGGCAATTCCTGCGCCGCAGATCCGCGGCGCTTTTCTC
Organism: Aegilops speltoides; assembly: GCA_021437245.1. Lineage (NCBI taxonomy): Eukaryota > Viridiplantae > Streptophyta > Magnoliopsida > Poales > Poaceae > Aegilops > Aegilops speltoides. The sequence continues at coordinate 94,804,805 of CM038146.1, read as the reverse complement.
CTATAAAGATCACGAGCACTTAGAAGTTTCCTCGGGCGTTGCTCAAAAGATCAAACACGAGCTATACCTCTGCGGCGGCGTTTCGCCCGCAGCGCTCCTTTTCCTCCTGCTAGTTTGGACTGACCTCTGTGAGGTCGGCGCGCGAGGCTCAGTTCTGCCGTAATGGCGCTTCGCAAAATACCATCGTTCGCGAAGGTCGAAGCGAGCAAGGATAGGATAGCGGTGTCCGGACTTGATGCGTGGTCAGGTGGGATGCGAACTTAGCCGGGGTAGTCCGCCGTAATGGCGACCAAAGCATCATCAATGCTGAGCTGGTGATACACCCGTCGATCAGCTCCACCCGATGTCCGGATCCTCTTGGAGGCGGACCGTGGATCCTTCCGGATCCTCGGGTTGTGGAGCGGGACTCACCATGTCCTCCACAGTCCGGCGTAGATCCTGCGCTGAAGGCGTAATGTAAGAAGCTTAAACCGAGAGCACGGGTAGAGCCCTTCGAGGTGTTAAACACCCATCCTCTAGGATTGACCATGGAGAACCCATCCAAAGGGTTGGACGAAGAAGTCCTCCTTCTCCCCTTGTACAGACCGGACGGGATCTTCACCAGATCCTTGGTGAACCCGCCCCTTCTTGGCCGTGCGGTAGCGTCGTCCTCCCCATTGAAATCCCACATGGGGTGGCCTCTGTATTGCAGCGGCTGCACCCCGCTTGATGCTGCGTCGCCATGACTCCAATCATGGTCAAGCGGAATGAGCCATTAATCTTATCCGGCCCATCAAGTAATGGCGCTCTTGTCTTCCTCAAGCGGGGCTCGGGGCCGCCAAGCGAGGCATTTCTTCAAGGAGCAGCATCAAACTCCGGAGGCCAATCCGGATTGGAGTCGCAACGGGCGTCTACCATATAAAACCACTCCGAGGGCCGTCTTGGACGCCCTCTTGGGGGTGCGGATAGGTATCCGGTCCCGGCGATCGCCATATTTGGCGCCGCCCACTTGATATATGGACCCTGGTGAGAGCGAAGTGCGAGGCGAACAGCCTCTTCCACAATGCGAAATGGGGCTCGATGCCCAGGAATAGCTCGCAAAGAGCCACGTAGCCTGCGATATGCAGCACAGAGGCGGGCGTGAGGTGGTGGAGCTGGAGTCCGTAGAACTTCAGGAGCCCGCGGAGGAACGGATGTATTGGAAATCCGAGCCCCCTTATCAGATAGGGGACGAAACACACCCGCTCCCCCTTGTTGGGGCTTGGGGTGTCCTCCGCCTGCCTCCCAGCTCGATAAGTAACCAGTCCGGCTCGGACTGGAACCATGAAGGCCGGAGGAAGAAATCCCTCCGTTTGGAGCTTTACTAGCTCATTGTGCGAAATAGAGCACCTCCTCCAATGCCCTGGCGATGGGCTAGGAGCGCGTGAGGAAGAGCCGCGTTGACGATCCATGGTGGAATGGATTTCAGGGTCAGAGGCACTTCGATGGAGTACACGCGGGAGGAAGACGGTGCGGTTTGGATCTGGATCCCTGCCCCTTTTATAGGCGGACGACCCGCACAATTAGGGGTGAAATGTAAAAGACACCCTGGCTTTTCGTATTCGTGCGACGCGTGGAAGAGGGCCATAATTTGGCGTAGAAGCCGAGGAGCACAGTATTCAAGGTGAAGCCGGACACTATTCGGCAGGTACATGGGATTTAAAGGGAGAACCCGCCTTGCAACGCCGAAGACTACAAGCACGCTGGACTTATCGTCATTGAAGCCTGTTTCGGGGGATACTGAGGGAGTCCTGGACTAGGGGGTGTCCGGACAGCCGGACTATCAATATCCGCCGGACTCCCATACTACGAAGATAGAAGATTGAAGACTCCGGCTCGTGACCGGAAGGTACTTTCCTTGGCGTGGAAGGCAAGCTTGGCAATACGGATATGTAGATCTCCTACCATTGTAACCGACTCTGTGTAACCCTAGCCTCTCCGGTGTCTATATAAACCGGAGGGCCTTAGTCCGTAGGACGAACATTACATTACAACAATCATACCATATGCTAGCTTCTAGGGTTTAGCCTCCTTGATCTCGTGGTAGATCTACTCTTGTACTACCCATATCATCAATATTAATCAAGCGGGACGTGGGTTTTACCTCCATCGAGAGGGCCCGAACCTGGGTAAAAACATTGTGTCCCTCGTCTCCTGTTACCATCCGCCTAGACGCACAGTTCGGGACCCCCTACCCGAGATCCGCCGGTTTTGACACCGACAGTCTTCACAAATTATGTCGTAGTTTACGCTTTAGTTCTACTGTTTAGATATGTTCCTAGAGAAAAAATTTAGTTGAAAGTTGACAATAGCAATTATGCGGACTGGGTCCGAGCGTCGTCTGTGGATGTTGCGAACATCTAACATACATGTTTTGGTGACTACGTGATAGTTCAGTGTGTAATGTTAAATGGTTTAGAATTGAGGCGCCGAAGACATTTTGAAACATCGTGAAACATACGAGATGTTCCAAGAGCTGAAATTGGGATTTCAGGCTCGTGCCCACTTCAAGAGGTGTGAGACCTCTGACAAGTTTCTTAGCCTGCAAACTAAGGGAGAAAAGCTCAATCGTTGAGCATGTGCTCAGATTGTCTAAGTACTACAATCACTTGAATCGAGTGGGAGTTAATCTTCTAGATGAGATAGTGATGGTTCTCCAAAGTCACTGCCACCAAGCTACAAGAGCTTCGTGATGAACTATAACATATTAGGGATAGATGATCCTTGAGCTATTTGTGACGTTTGACACCGCCAAAGTAGAAATCAAGTAGGAGCATCAATTGTTGATGGTTAGTAAAACCACTAGTTTCAAGAAGGGCAAGGGAAAGAAGGATACTTCATGAAACGGCAAATCAGTTGCTGCTCTAATGAAGAAACCCAGGGTAGAACCCAAATCCGAGACTAAGTGCTTCTGTAATGAGGGGAATGGTCACTGAAGCAGAACTACCATAGATACTTGGTAGATGAGAAGGCTGGTAAGGTCAATAGAAGTATATTGGATATACATTATATTATGTGTACTTTACTAGTACTCCTAGTAGCACCAGGGTAATACATACCGGTTCGGTTGCTAAGTGTTAGTAACTTGAAATGAAAAGCTATGGAATAAACGGAGACTAGCTAAAGGCGAGATGACGATATGTGTTGGAAGTGTTTCCAAGGTTGATGGATCAAACATCGCATGCTCCCTCTACCATCGGGATTGGTGTTAAACACAAATAATTGTTATTTCGTGTTTGCGTTGAGCATAGACATGATTGGATTATGTTTATCGCAATACGGTTATTCATTTGAGGAGAATAATGGTTACTCTGTTTATTTGAATAATACCTTCAATGGTCTTGCACCTAAAATGAATGGTTTATTGTATCTCGATCGTAGTGATACACATGTTCATGCCAAAAGATATAAGATAATAATGATAGTGCCACCTACTTGTGGCACTGCCATTTGAGTCATATTGGTATAAAATGCATGAAGAAGCTTCATGTTGATGGATCTTTGGACTCACTCATTTTTGAAAAGTTTGAGACATGTGAACCATGTCTATTGGTATATACGCATGAAGAAACTCCATGCATATGGTCGATTGGACTCATTTGATTTTGAATCACTTGAGACATGCAAATCATACCACATGGGCAAGATGACTGAAAGGCCTCGTTTTCAGTGAGATGGAACAAGAAAGCAACTTGTTGGAAGTATTACATTTTGATGTGTGCAGTCCAATGAGTGCCGAGGCATGCAGTGGATATCGTTATGTTTTTACTTCACAGATGATTTGAGTAGATACTGAGTATATTTACTTGATGAAACAAAAGTCTGAATTATTGAAATTCAAGTAATTTCAGAGTGAAGCTGAAGATCATTGTGACAAGAGGATAAAATTTCTATGATATGATCATAGAGATGAATATCTGAGTTACGTGTTTGGTACACAATTAAGATATTGTGGAAATTGTTTCACAACTAATACCGCCTGGAACACCATAGTGTGATGGTGTGTTTGAACATCATAGCTGCACCCTATTGGATGTGGTGCATACCATGATGTCTCTTATCAAATTACCACTATCGTTTATGGGTTAGGCATTAGAGACAACTGCATCCACTTTAAATAGGGCACCACGTAATTCCGTTGAGATGACACTGTATGAACTATGGTTTAGAGAAACCTAAGCTTTCGTTTCTTAAAAGTTTGGGGCTGCAACGCTTACGTGAAAAGGTTTTAGCCTGATAAGCTCGAACCCAAAGTGGATAAATGCATCTTCATAGGACACCCAAAACAGTTGGGTATACCTCCTATTTCAGATCCGGAAGCAAAAGTGATTGTTTCTAGAAACGGGTCCTTTCTCGAGGAAAAGTTTCTCTCGAAAGAATTGAGTGGGAGGATGGTGGAGACTTGATGAGGTTACTGAACCATCACTTCAACCAGTGTGTAGCAGGGCACAGGATGTCGTTCCTGTGGCGCCTACACCAATTGAAGTGGAAGTTGATGATAGTGATCATGAAACTTCGGATCAAGACACTACCAATCCTTGTAGGTCGACAAGGATGTGTACTACTTCAGAATGGTACGGTAATCCTGTCTTGGAGGTCATGTTGCTAGACAACAATGAACCTACAAGCTATGGAGAAGCGATGGTGGGCCCGAATTCTGACGAATGGCTCGAGGCCATAAAATCCGAGAGAGGATCCATGTATGAAAACAAAGTGTAGACTTTGGAAGAACTACTTGATAGTCGTAAGGCTGTTGGGTACAGATGGATTTTAAAAGGGAAGACATACAATGCTGGTATGTGTCACCATTAAGAAAGCTCGACTTGTCGCTAAGACGTTTTCCGACAAGTTCAAAGAGTTGACTACAATGAGACTTTCTCACTCGTAGCGATGCTAAGAGTCTATTGGAATTATATTAGCAGTTACTGCATTTATGAAATCTTGCAGATAGGATGTCAAAACATTGTTTCCTCGACAATTTTCTTGAGGAAAGGTTGTATGTGATACAACCAGAAGGTTTTTTCAATCCTAAAAGATGCTAACAAGTATGCAAAGCTCCAGCAATCCTTCTAAGGACTGGAGTAAGCATCTCGGAGTTGGAATATACGCTTTGATGAGATGATCAAAAGATTTTGGGTTTATACAAAGTTTATGAGAAACTTGTATTTCCAAAGAAGTGAGTGGGAGCACTATACAATTTCTGATGAGTATATGTTGTTGACATATTGTTGATCGGAAATGATGTAGAATTTCTGGAAAGCATATAGGGTTGTTTGAAAAGTGTTCTTTCAATGGAAAATCTAGATTAAGCTGCTTGAACATTGAGTATCAAGATCTATGAGGATAGATCAAAAACGCTTAATAGTACTTTCAAATGAATACATACCGTGACAAGATTTTGAAGGAGTTCAAAATAGATTGGCAAAGAAGGAGTTCTTGGCTGTGTTATAAGGTGTGAGTATTGAGTAAGACGCAAGACCTGACCATGGCAGAAGAGAGGGAAAGGACGAGGTCATCCCCTATGCATTAGACGCGGGCTCTACAATATGCTATGCTGTGTACCGCACCTGAAGTGTGCCTTGCCATGAGTCAGTCAAGGGGTAGAAGAGTGATCCAGGATTGGATCACAGGACAGCGGTCAAAGTTATCCTTAGTAACTAGTGGACTAAGGAATTTTCTCGATTATGGAGGTGGTAAAAGAGTTCGTCGTAAAGGGTTACGTCGATGCAAACTTTGACACTAAGTTGGATGACTCTGAGTAGTAAACCGGATTCATATAGTAGAGCAGTTATTTGGAATAGCTCCAAATAGCGCGTGGTAGCTGCAAGATGACATAAAGATTTCTAAAGCACACACGGATCTGAAAGGTTCAGACCCGTTGACTAATAACCTCTCTCACAAGCGATATATGATCAAACCCCATGGGTGTTGGATTCATTGCAATCACATAGTGATGTGAACTAGATTATTGACTCTATTGCAAGTGGGAGACTGTTGGAAATATGCCCTAGAGGCAATAAAAAATGGTTATTATTATATTTCCTTGTTCATGATAATTGTCTGTTATTCATGCTATAATTGTATTAACTTGAAACCGTAATACATGTGTGAATACATAAACCACAACATGTCCCTAGTGAGCCTCTAGTTGACAAGCTCATTGATCAATAGATGGTTATGGTTTCCTGACCATGGACATTGGATGCCATTGATAACGGGATCAAATCATTAGGAGAATGATGTGATGGACAAGACCCAATCCTAAGCATAGCACAAGATCATGTAGTTCGTTTGCTAAGAGCTTTTCTAATATCAAGTATCATTTTCTTAGACCATGAGATTGTGCAACTCCCGGATACCGTAGGAATGCTTTGGTTGTACCAAATGTCACAATGTAACTAGGTGGCTATGAAGGTGGACTACAGGTAGCTCCGAAAGTGTTTGTTGAGTTGGCACGAATCGAGACTGGGATTTGTCACTCCGTATGACGGAGAGGTATCTCTGGGCCCACTCGGTAATGCATCATCATAATGAGCTCAATGTGACTAAGGAGTTAGTCACGGGATCATGCGTTACGGAACGAGTAAAGAGACTTATCGGTAACGAGATTGAACGAGGTATGGGGATACCGACGATCGAATCTCGGGCAAGTAAAATACCGATGGACAAAGGGAATTGTGTACGGGATTGATTGAATCCCCGACATCGTGGTTCATCCGATGAGATCATCATGGAACATGTGGGAGCCAACATGGGTATCGAGATCCCGCTGTTGGTTATTGGCCGGAGAACGTCTCGGTCATGTCTGCATGGTTCCCGAACCCGTAGGGTCTACACACTTAAGGTTCGGTGATGCTAGAGTTGTTATGGGAAATTGTATGTGGTTACCGAAGGTTGTTCGGAGTCCCGGATGAGATCCGAGACGTCACGAGGAGTTCCGGAATTGTCCGGAGGTGACGATTTATATATGGGAAGTCCAGTTTTAGTCGCCCGAATGGTTTTGGGGGTTATCGGTATGTACCGGGACCACGGAAAAGTGTCTGGAGGTCCACCGGGTGGGGCCACCTGCCCCGGAGACTTAATGGGCTGAATATGGGAGGGAACCAGCCCCCTAGTGGGCTGGTGCGTCCCCCCAAGGGCCCAAGGCGCCTAGGGTTTGAAAACCCTAGGGGAGGGGGCGCCTCCACCTTGCTTGGGGGGCAAGTTTACCCTCCTGGCCGCCCCCCCCCCTCTAGATGGGATATAGAGGGGCCGGCCCCCTCTTCCCTTCACCCTATAAATAGAGGAAGGGTGGGAGTGCAGCAGAACCCTTCCCCTGGCGCAGCCCCTCCCTCCTCCAACACCTCCTCCTCCGTAGTGCTTGGCGAAGCCCTGCAGGAGAACCACAAGCTCCACCACCATGCCATCGTGCTGCCGGAGCTCTCCCTCAACTTCTCCTCTCCCCTTGCGGGGTCAAGAAGGAGGAGACATCCCCGGGCTGTACGTGTGTTGAACACGGAGGCGCCGTCCGTTCGGCGCTATATCGGATCTTCTGTGATTTGAGTCGCCGCAAGTACGACTCCATGAATCGCGTTCTTGTAACGCTTCCGCTTAGCGCTCTTCAAGGGTATGAAGATGCACTCCCTCTCTCTCTCTCTCATTGCTAGTGTGACGCCCCCGATTCAATCGTACACTAATCATGCACGCAAACGTGTACGATCAAGATCAGGGACTCACGGGAAGATATCACAACACAACTCTAAAAACATAAATAAGTCATACAAGCATCATAATACAAGCCGGGGGCCTCGAGGGCTCGAATACAAGTGCTCGATCATAGGCGAGTCGGCGAAGCAACGATATCTGAGTACGGACATAAGTTAAACAAGTTTGCCTTAAGAAGGCTAGCACAAACCTGGGATCTGAGATCGAAGAGGCGCGGGCCTCCTGCCAGGATCCTCCTAAACTACTCCCAGTCGTAAATCGTCGGCACCTCGCACGTAGCGAAGGCACCTCAAGTGTAGTAGTCGTCCTCGACGGTGGCGTCGCTCCCGGGCTCAAGCATCTGGTTGCGACAACGGGAAGAAAGGAAAGGGGGAAAAGGGGAGAAAGCAACCGTGAGTACTCATCCAAAGTACTGCAAGCAAGGAGCTACACTACATATGCATGGGTATATGTGTAAAGGGCCATATCGTGGACCGAATCTGCTGAGAATGCCGAATAAGAGGGGATAGCTAATCGTCGAAGACTAAACTCGCAGCCTCCGTCTTGCGGCATGTAGAAGAGAGTAGATTGAAGTCCTCCAAGTAGCATCTCCAAGTAGCATCTCCAAGTAGCATCTCCAGTAGCATCGCATAGCATAATCCTACCCGGCGATCCTCTCCTCGTCGCCCTGTTAGAGAGCGATCACCGGGTTGTATCTGGCACTTGGAAAGGTGTGCTTTATTAAGTATCCAGTTCTAGTTGTCATAAGGTAAAGGTACAACTCGGGTCGTCCTTTACCGAGGGACACGGCTATTGAATAGATTAACTTCCTGCAGGGTGCACCACATAACCCAACACGCCGATCCCATTTGGCGGACACACTTTCTGGGTCATGCCCGCCTCGGAAGCTCAACACGCCGCAGCCCCACCTAGGCACAACAGAGAGGTCAAGACGCCGGTTTAAACCTAAGCGCCAGGGTGCAGGCCCATCGCCTGAGCACACACTGCACGACGCGTCTGTGACGCCGAAGACCTAGCCTAGTGGCGTTCGATCCAATCCGGCGCGCCACTCGATCGCCGACGTCATGAAGGCTTCGGCCGATACCACGACGTCGGGATACCCATAACTACTCCCACGTAGATGGTTAGTGCGTATAGACCAAATGGCCGACTCGGATCAAATACCAAGATCTCGTTAAGCATGTTATTATGAAGCAACCATGACGCCGACGAGGCTAGGCCCACCTCTCGCCTAGGTGGTCTCAACCTGCCTGTCGCTCGCCACAAAGATCCACACAGAGGGCCGTTGGGACAAAGGTCCTTTCAGCCCCAATCCGTGAATCACTCGCGGGTACTCTTCAAGCGGACCCGACTTTAGTCACCATCTATATAGTATGTATGTATGTATATTATATACCCGTGATCACCTCCCAAGTGATCACGGCCCGATAGTATAGCAAGGCAGACTGACAAGAATGTAGGGCCAATGATGATAAACTAGCATCCTATACTAAGCATTTAGGATTGCGGGTAAGGTATCAATGACTGTAGCATCAATGACAAGCTATGCAACAGAATAGGAGTAACCGAACAGTAACATGCTACACTACTCTAATGCAAGCAGTATAGAGAAGAATAGGCGATATCGGTGATCAAGGGGGGCTTGCCTGGTTGCTCGCACAAGAAGGAGGGGTAAATCGGTGACGTAGTCGATCCACAGGCATCAAGATCGCCACGGGCCATCGGAGAGAAGAGTGGGAAGAAACAGTAAATACATAGCAAGCAAGTGCATAACAGGTCAACAAGCAAAGCTAGACATGTTCTAACGCGGTATGAGGTGATACCGGTGAAGGGGGGAAACATCCGGGAAAGTATCCCCGGTGTTTCATGTTTTCAGACAGATGAACCGGAGGTGAAATGTTGCAGGTTCTCTATGCTAGGGACGCGTGGCGGATGAACGGGCTGCGTATCCGGATTCGTCTCGTCGTTTTGAGCAACTTTCATGTTGAAAATAATTTAATCCGAGTTACGGATTAAAAGTTATGATTTTCTAAAGATTTTATGAATTTCTGGAATTTAATTAATTATTCGAATTAATTCGAAAATGGATTAATGACATCAGCATGAGGTCATGTTGACGTCGCGATCAACAGAGTTGGTGGTCAACTGACATGTGGGTCACGCATGTCATAGGCTAAGACTAACTAATCAGGTTTAGTTAGTCTAACTAAATGATTAGGTTAATCTAAACGAGATTAATTAAGTTAATTAATTAAGTAATTAATTAATTAATTCAATTATTATTAATTTTATATTATATATTATTTTTCTTTTTTTTGTAAACGTTCTAGGCGGGGCCCCACATGCCTGTGGCCCCAAGGGGCCAATCAGGCGCCGATAAGGGCGGGGCGTCGGAATGCCGAAGGGCGACGCCAAGACGGGCGGACCCGGCAGGCTTGGCCTTGGGGGGTCGATGGCCATGGCGAGGCCATTATCGAGCAGGGTCCGCCGGCGGGCGGCGACGGACTACAGAGGCGGGCGGAGGTACGATTGCTTGGACGCTGCCACAGCGGGCGTGTGCAGCAAAGTAGTAGGGCCGTGGGGAGCGGTGGTGCTCGGCGGGAGTGGCGGTGGTGAGCACGAAGCGATCATGGGAGGAGAAACGGCCGGGGTCGCCTGCTGCACGGCCACTGGCGGGCTCAGCGTGGTCGCGGCGAGGAGATAGGAGGACCGGGTCCTCACCGGCTTTGTAGGACAGGCAACGGGCTCGACGGAGGTCGGGAGGTCCGACGAGGAAGAGGATGAGGCGGCGGCAGTCCGCGACGCTGGGCTTGGGGCGCCATGGGAAGACGGAAGGCGGGCGGCATGGTGGCTCCGGGCGACGGAGGCCTGCGGGCGGCGTGGTGGCTCGGCGACAGGAGGCCTGCGGGCAGCGTGGTGGCTCGGCGACGAGGAGTCGAGGGCGACGGGCGGCTGGCAGAGGCGGTGAGGCGCCGCGCGCCAGCGGTGCCATGACGGGCGACGCGGGTTCAAGGCTGGCTGCCAGGAGTAGAGTGGCGGAGGTGGAGCGGTTGGGGGTGATGGAGGACGATGACGAGCGAGATCGGGCGCGAGGGATGCCCTGATCCAGATCGGATCGGGGGGGAGGAGAGAGTAGTGGGGGGGCGAGTGGGGGTTACGGGTTAGGGTTTCCCCCAGAGTGGGGATATGGAGGAGGGAGGGCGCTGGCTGGGCCGGCTGGCTAGCCTAATGGCTACTGGTGGGCCCATGAGGGGGGTCTTTATTTTCTTTTGTTATTTTTTATTCTTTTTTGTTTTATTTTAGTTGCACTTTATTTTTAGTTTAGTAAAATATGACTATAACCCCTAAAATAATGTTTCAGAACAATCCACAGGTATAAAAAGTTTTACCCTGACTTAAAATAGTTTAGTATTTTATAAAATACCAAAGGCATTTAAATAGTTGTTTTTGCTACTATTTAGAACATTTAAGGTCATTTAAAAACCTTTTAAAATATGGGTTTCAACATGGTAAATATCCAGGGATTATTTTCCACACCGTGAACATTTTAGTTTTGACATTTGAATACTTTTATAGTTTGACTTGATTTTAAATTTGAATTTGAACGGGGTTTGAGTCAACGCGAGCTTATCAACAATGATCGTGGTGACATGGCATCATCAGTAGAGAGTTACTGTAGCTTAATTATCCGGGCATCACAATTCTCCTCCACTACAAGAAATCTCGTCCCGAGATTTAAGCGGTGGAATAAGGGGGGAGATGCTAGTAGCGAAAAAAAAACTAACGAGTCTTCTCGGTCTTGGCTGCCCTTTCGAAGAGGTTGATCCATTACGTTGATGTCTTTATTCCTCTGCTTTAGGTCATCATGATGAAGTCGGCGTCCTTTCTTCAGGAACTCCATCGTACTTACGAAAGAATAAAGGGTGGGCATTCTGGGAGAACGGATCTCGGCAAGGTTGACTATCGGGTCGACAACATCGAGGAAGGTGGCGGAAAGTAACTCTCGAATTGAAACTTAAGAAAATATCGAGAGCAAAGTAAGGAGGTATCCTGGGAAGTTTCGAGCGGGCAGGCAATCGTTCAATGCCTGTTATAGGGCGTGAAAGGGTCAAAGCAATGGGAATAAGTATTGTGTCTGATATCAGACCTGAAGGTGGCTCATGAATTACATATGAGGCCACGCGCGAGGAACAACCTTGGGAATAGGGGGTGTACAGGAGAGTCAGGTTTCGATCCCGTGGAACTTGTGGGTTATGGGCCCACCATGTAGGAAGGGCGGTGACATCTTGCACGATCGTGATGGCAAGGCATGTCAGAGGGTAGCCTGTCAGTTATGTCAGCAACAACGTCGGTACCAAGGGCGAGGGACAAAGAGAACCATTTTCCTTCTCGTTGAAACGAGGCGGACCAATAGGCAAAGTTCTCTTCCATCGGTGGTTACCGGAATGTTATCAACAATAGTAACAGGGTCTTACTGACAGAGTTGTACACCAAGATGTTTGCACAAGCAGGGAATTATTACTGCTTATATCATATAGATCACAGTAAGGGTTTAAACAAACCTATGGAAAGGGGAAAGTGTCTATCAGATTTAATCAGAACCATGGAAAGAAAAATGTGTTTAAACACATATTTCAGGGGTATATCCTTCCCAAGGACAAGCAGCGCATGATATCCATGGCAGGATATGAAGTAGAAAACCCTTCAGAAAAGGGAGAGAAATTTCATGACATTACCCATACAACGGTGTTTGATAATTGATCAAGAAACATTTAGCATTGTGCTACAAATGTTCTTATTGAAGATAGGAGTACCGCATACATGCATCGAGATAGCATTGACATGGTCTTCAAGCAAAGGTCGGACTTTGGATACACGAAGGATCCATCATGATAAACTTATTAAACAAGGCATTCAATTTCCTCATGGAAAAATGGTTAACCTTGTTTAAAAAAAAGGAAACTATAACCATAGGGCCTCCGGCCAGGTGGGCTAGGAATGACACCACCTTACCGGGTCATATAAAGACCAAAGTTATAACTCTTAGAGTTATGTTCCAACCATCATATCTGACCGAGATTCAGTTTTGATTGGTGTCAGGATACCTCAGACTCATGATGCCTGAGAAGAAAAGGTGACATTATAAGGTTCTCAGGCAACGAACTATGGAAGCGAGTTCCGAAACAAGAGTTCATCATTAAACCATGGAGAGGATGAGGAGGTGGCTGGTGGTCTCAACGATAATTCATCGAGACTTCCAAAAGAAGGATTTCCACAATTAAGTGAACAAGGAGATAACATTTGTCAGACAAATGATATAAGGAAGTATGCTCGAGGAGAACATACACAACTAAACATTGGTTGAAAGGTGCACCCGAAATATGGGTTGGGTTGCACGACCAATGTCAGAATGGTGATTCAATAATCAATAGTCTAAGAATGAACGGCCGATCATTAACTTCAAAGCAATAGGGTTGCTAGAAGTGCAGGGTCCAAACAGCACCGTTCACTTGTGGGTACCCCGGTTGGAATCAACACGAGGACCATGAAAGAATGGTGATGATGAGAAGTATCACCATACCAAGAATTCTTAAGAGGTGGTGAAATTCCCACGACATCCTTGACATAAAAGGTGGTAATGTTCCAAGGTAAAGAAGAACAAATGCTAGATAGCAGGGATCTCAAGGTATAACACAAAACACGAACAAGTTTGTGTTGAACGGAAGGCAATAAAGTGGTCGATGATACACAATCATCGAGGGCAAGGATGGTATTTCTCAACATGAATTCAATTGATATCCTGTAAGAGCTCAAAATGTTGATGATGATCACGACACAATTGTCGAGAGTTTTATGCAGGTGTAACCGATCGACGATGACATCAAGTCAAAGAAATGCTGAGCGAAAGGTTATTGGAACCAAGGACACGACACAAACTCGAAACCAAGCTTGTTGTTCAAGGCGAAATGATATGACGAGGAGGATTGACGTAAGGTTAGTTCATCGTCGAAAATTGTGCTCCGGAAGGAAGGACCAGGTAGCACAGTTAAAATTTAGCATGGTGATGATATAGCCGATCAGGCTAGGGATGACGTGATCGAGTACAAACTCGTAAGCAAAGAAGATTACTAAGAGTTGTTTAATCGCGATGCGGACTCGATTCAGTTATCGATGTCCTTGAGTGTTTAATAACTCGAAGCACGTGAAAAATTGGAATCAATGAGAATGTAGTACTTGATGGAGAACTCATAAGAAGTTATGCAGTTCCTTGACAATCTCGAGATACCAGGGGGTAATCTCGAAGACAGATCAAAGTAGAGGTTGGACTAGGGTATTGATCCGCAGAAGACAAGTGCTTGAACTCGTCCGAGAATATGGATCAAGGAAGAACAATATGGTCGGAAACCACGATTGCAAAAGACCAAATCCCAGATATAAGATGAAATTATATCAAGGGGATAATTATTGTTTACGAGAAGCTTACATGACAAGATCTACATCGTGTCCATGGGCATGAACCCAAAGTTCAAGGTCGACTCCCACTTCTCCAATGCATAACCTATCATTCACTCCTCATTTTCGATGGAGTTTTAGTGTTGAAATTTTATCTGGTAAATCACCCGGAGAATATGACTCGTGAAAATTTTCGGGTTCACATAGTTTTAGAGAAGGAATAGGTTCAACCCATCAGGGCATCTTAGAAACACATACCACAATCCTTAGGAGTAATTTAACTCAAGCTCGAAGGCAGAGCATGGTCGAGAAGCAGAGGATACAATTTACCAAAGGCATTATGTATCCGAGAATAGGCTCACAAGGTTATTGAATATGAAGTGCGTTGTCAGATAAAATCCAACAAAGGATCTAGTGGTCCATAAGGGATCTGATGTGAGCATTGATACTCAACTAGAAGGAGAAAGAATGCAAGGAGATCATATGAAAGAAACAACTGACTAATTCAAAGCTCAATCGCAAGGATTTATGATTTCCCCTTTCAAGGGATCAGAAGCAAATGCTCTGATTAAGGAAGGAATAGTTGAATAGACTTAGGGGTACAACCGACGGCAATTTAATTGGTTGAGATCCAACTCATGTTCAAACTGACATTGAGCCGGAAGGATGAATTCTAGGATTCGACTGAGGAATGCGAGCATCCTCAACATATTGAATCAAAGGACTTAAAATGATAAAGTCAAGGGATGCTAATAGGATTACGAGACTTATGGGATTAACCATAAAAGCAAACAAGAATTTCAAGAGCAATAGGCTGCTCAGGATTTTCGGAAGAACGAATGGTATTTCGAAGTCTTTTGCAAAACACTTGATCAGTGGCGTTGAGCGGATACTCGGTAAGTGCGAGGAATTATCCGTAGGGGGTATTCATGTGGCAAGAACTGAAGGGCAGTAAGCTCAAAGGATTATTGAAACAACGACGAGTATTTTGGGGTATCTTGTAATAACAAGACCAACTGGGGAATGATAGTATGAATGGCAAGTGTATGCAGTTTTCATAGGGGTTGACGGTGGAAGGGGAATTGCCAACGCGATGAACACAAGTTCTCGGGTTAACAGCGGAGAGTATCTTCAGGGTCTTCTGGTGCAGCAGGCGATCATCTGTAGTAGGGGGCTCTCCGGGTGGATGTGATCACGAGATCCTAGTGTTAGTGTTAGTAAAACCATTTTAACCCAAATAGAGGAGAGACTAGAGTCCCAGAGTATAGGTCGAGGAATAAAAGATCCTAATACCACCCAATTGGCGACGTGGGCCCATGGGCCGCACAGCCAAGTTAGTAAAACAATTTTCATCGACTAGACTCAACTTCGGCCAAGGAGTTGGAAAGGGGGATTCCTACAGGCAGTCGGCTCTGATACCAACTTGTGACGCCCCCGATTCAATCGTACACTAATCATGCACGCAAACGTGTACGATCAAGATCAGGGACTCACGGGAAGATATCATAACACAACTCTAAAAATATAAATAAGTCAAACAAGCATCATAATACAAGCCAAGGGCCTCGAGGGCTCGAATACAAGTGCTCGATCATAGACGAGTCAGCGGAAGCAACGATATCTGAGTACAGACATAAGTTAAACAAGTTTGCCTTAAGAAGGCTAGCACAAACTGGGATACAGATCGAAGAGGCGCAGCCTCCTGCAGGATCCTCCTAAACTACTCCCCGGTCGCCGCCGGCAGCTCGCACGTAGCGTAAGGCACCTCCCAGTAGTAGTCGTCCTCGACGGTGGCGCGCGCTCGGGCTCCAAAGATCTGGTTGCGACAACCGAAGGAAAGGAAAGGGGAAAAGGGGGAGAAAGCAACCGTGAGTACTCATCCAAAGTACTGCAAGTAAGGAGCTATACTAAATATGCATGGGTATATGTGTAAAGGGCCATATCGGTGGACCGAACTGCAGAATGCCGTAATAAGAGGGGATAGCTAATCTCGTCAAGACTACGCTCGCAGCCTTCGTCTTGCAAAGATGTAGAAGAGAGTAGATTGAAGTCCTCCAAGTAGCATCTCCAAGTAGCATCTCCAAGTAGCATCTCCAAGAGCATTGCATAGCATAATCCTACCCGCGATCCTCTCCTCGTCCGCCTGTTAGAGAGCGATCACGGGTTGTATCCGCACTTGGAAGGGTGTGTTTTATTAAGTATCCAGTTCTAGTTGTCATAAGGTCAAGGTACAACTCCGGTCGCCTTTTACCGAGGGACACGGCTATTCAATAGATTAACTTCCTGCAGGATGCACCACATAACCCAACACGCCGATCCCATTTGGCGGACACACTTTCTGGGTCATGCCCGCCTCGAAGAACAACACGCCGCAGCCCCACCTAGGCACAACAGAGAGGTCAAGACGCCGGTCTAAACCTAAGCGCGCAGGGTCCGGGCCCATCGCCTCGAGCACACACGCACGCGTTCGTCTGACGCGCCGAAGCGCACTCTAGCCTAGTGGCGTTCGATCCAATCCGGTAGCGCGCCACTCGGTCGCCGACGTCACGAAGGCCGGGCCGATACCACGACGCCGGGATACCCATAACTACTCCCACGTAGATGGTTAGTGCGTATAGACCAAATGGCCAGACTCAGATCAAATACCAAGATCTCGTTAAGCGTGTTATTATGAAGCAACCGCGGACGCCGACCAGGGCCAGGCCCACCTCTCGCCTAGGTGGTCTCAACCTGCCCTGTCGCTCCGCGACAAAGATCCACACAGAGGGCCGTTGGGACAAAGGTCCTTTCAGCCCCCAATCCGTGAATCACTCGCGGGTACTCTTCGAGCGGACCCGACTTTAGTCACCATCTGTATCGTATGTATGTATGTATATTATATACCCGTGATCACCTCCCAAGTGATCACGGCCCGATAGTATAGCAAGGCAGACTGACAAGAATGTAGGGCCAATGATGATAAACTAGCATCCTATACTAAGCATTTAGGATTGCGGGTAAGGTATCAATGACTGTAGCATCAATGACAAGCTATGCAACAGAATAGGAGTAACCGAACAGTAACATGCTACACTACTCTAATGCAAGCAGTATAGAGAAGAATAGGCAATATCTGGTGATCAAGGGGGGGCTTGCCTGGTTGCTCAGACAAGAAGGAGGGGTCGTCGGTGACGTAGTCGTCCACAGGGGCATCAGCATCGTAACGGGGGCTACCAGAGAGAAGAGGGGGAAGAAACAGTAAATACATAGCAAGCAAGTGCATAACAGGTCAACAAGCAGAGCTAGACGTGTTCTAACGCGGTATGAGGTGATACCGGTGAAGGGGGGAAACATCCGGGAAAGTATCCCCGGTGTTTCATGTTTTCGGACAGATGAACCGGAGGTGAAATGTTGCAGGTTCTCTATGCTAGGGACGCGCGGCGGATGAACGGGCTGCGTATCCAGATTCGTCTCGTCGTTTTGAGCAACTTTCATGTTGAAAATAATTTAATCCGAGTTACGGATTAAAAGTTATGATTTTCTAAAGATTTTATGAATTTCTGAAATTTAATTAATTATTTGAATTAATTCGAAAAATGGATTAATGACATCAGCATGAGGTCATGCTGACGTCAGCAGTCAACAGAGTTGACTGGTCAACCTGACATGTGGGTCCTGCATGTCATAGGCTAAGACTAACTAATCAGGTTTAGTTAGTCTAACTAAATGATTGGGTTAATCTAAACGAGATTAATTAAGTTAATTAATTAAGTAATTAATTAATTAATTCAATTATTATTAATTTTATATTATATATTATTTTTCTTATTTTTTTGTAAACGTTCTGGGCGGGGCCCCACATGCCTGTGGCCCCAAGGGGCCAATCGGCGCCGAGAAGGGCGGGCGTCGGACGTGTTCGAAGGGCGACGCCAAGACGGGCGAACCCGGCAGGCACCGCAGGGGGGTCGATGGCCATGGCGAGGCCATTACCGGAGCAGGGTCCGGCCGGCGGGCGGCAACGGGACTACAGATGCGGGGCGGAGGAAGTGGCGGGACGTGGCCACGGCGGCAAGGCAGCAAAGTAGTAGGGCCGTGGGGAGCGGTGGTGCTCGGCGGGGAGGAGCAACGGCGGGGTGTGGCTGCCACTGGCGGGGGCTCGCGTGGTCGCGGGCGAGGGAGAGAGGAGGACCGGGGTCCTCACCGGGCTTTGTAGGGACAGGGCAGCGGGCTCGACGGAGGTCGGGGAGGTCCGACGAGGAAGAGGATGAGGCGGCGGCAGTCCGGCGACGTCGGGGCTTGGGGCGCCATGGGAAGACGGAAGGCGGGCGGCATGGTGGCTCCGGGCGACGGAGGCTGCGGGCGGCTTGGTGGCTCCGCGGCGACGGGAGGCTCAAGGGCGGCGTGGTGGCTCCGCGACGAGGAGTCGAGGGCCACGGGCGGCTGTCGAGGCGGCGAGGCGACGCTGCCAGCGGTGCCAGGACGGGCGACGCTGTTCACAAGGCTAGCCTGCCAGGAGTGGAGGGCGGAGGTGGAGCGGTTGGGGGTGATGGAGGACGATGACGAGCGAGATCGGGCGCGAGGGATGCCCTGATCCAGATCGGATCGGGGGGGAGGAGAGAGTAGTGGGGGGGCGATTGGGGGTTACGGGTTAGGGTTTCCCCCAGAGTGGGGATATGGAGGAGGGGAGTGGGGCGCTGGCTGGGCCGGCCTGGCTAGCCCAATGGCCAGCTGGGCCGCGGCCCGGCGAGGGGGGGGTCTTTTATTTTCTTTTGTTATTTTTTTATTCTTTTTTGTTTTATTTTAGTTGCACTTTATTTTTAGTTTAGTAAAATATGACTATAACCCCTAAAATAATGTTTCAGAACAATCCACAGGTATAAAAAGTTTTACCCTGACTTAAAATAGTTTAGTATTTTATAAAATACCAAAGGCATTTAAACAGTTGTTTTTGCTACTGTTTAGAACATTTAAGGTCATTTAAAAACCTTTTAAAATATGGGTTTCAACATGGTAAATATCCAGGGATTATTTTCCACACCGTGAACATTTTAGTTTTGACATTTGAATACTTTATAGTTTGACTTGATTTTAAATTTGAATTTGAACAGGGTTTGAATCAACGTGAGCTTATCAACAATGATCGTGGTGACATGGCATCATCAGTAGAGAGTTACTGTAGCTTAATTATCCGGGCATCACAACTAGCATCTCCTAGATTGATCTTGGTGATGCCTAGGAAAATTTTGAATTATTACTGCGTTACCCAACAGCTCCACCATCTCCTTCTTCTTCTTTCTCAAATAGACACAACCAAAATTTGTTGTCCCTTTGATGTACCTGAGTATATTTTCCACAGCTGCCCAATGTTCCGTTGTGGGTGCTTCCATGAAGTGACTCACTATGCCAACAGAGTAGGCCAAGTCCGGTCTTGTATTCGTGAGATACCTCAGCTTTCGGACCACACTTCTATACTCCGTTGCATCAACCACGGGTGCTTCACTCTTCTTGCTTAGAACAAGACTAGGCTTCATCAGAACATGACATGGATTGCAATCTTCCATGCTACAACTTTCAACTATCTTCTTTGCATATGCCCCCTGGCATAGTGTGATCTCCTCCGGCTTTTGCTGTACCTCGATCCCAAGGTAGTAACTCAACAGCCCTAGATCAGTCATCTTGAATAGCTACTTCATATTTAGCTTGAAGTTTGCAATCACCTCTTCATCTTCTCTAGTTATCAGAAGATCATCAACATAGATGCTCACTAAGAGACGATCCTTGCCTTTACCTCGCTTGGACATTGCATGCTCCAGTGGGGCTTTCTCAAATCCAAGAGAAATCAATGTACGGTCAAGCTTAATATTCCATGCCCGAGGAACTTGTCGTAGCCCGTACACCGCCTTGTGTAGCTTCAATACCTTGTGCTCCTCTCCGTCTTGGATGTACCCCGGTGGTTGCTTCACATACATCTCTTCTTCTAACTCCCCAGTCAAAAATGCGGAGTTCACATCCATATGATGTATCCTCCAAGATTCTTGAGCTGCGAGAGCTATAAGTAGCCTCACCGTGTCCATCCTTGCAACTGGAGTGAACACTTCTTCGAAGTCCACATCTTGCTCTTGCACGCATGCTTTAGCTACGAGCATTGCTTTACGCTTCATCAAGTTCCCTTCGACAGCTTTCTTGACTTTGTACACCCACTTGAGCTTTATGTCATTATGTCCATTGGGAAGATTCACGAGCTCCTATGTATCATTGTCTCGGATCGATCCCAACTCTTCATCCATAGCATGACGCCAACACTCCTTCATATTTGCATCTTTAAAAATTTCCGATTCCTCGATGTGCAAACTTCGTTGCCCTTTACTTTTCATCTTCACCGAATTTATCTGAAGCCTTGCTTCTGGAGAGAGATCAAACACGCGTCGTTCGTGTGCTATTGGTGAAGAAAAACTTGCTTTTGGACTTGCCAAATTCCCTGTTACTGGCGTTTTTGCTTTTTTACCAGGCTTACAAGCCTTGTGCTTACAGGGCTGCACCGCTGCTGGTCACCACCTTTTTCTGGACTGTTGCCATCCATTAGTTCTCCACGTCATGGTGAACTTCCTCTTGTACTGTTTTCTGAACCAAATGCACCCTGCAAAATTTCTGGGATTTGCACCCCTTCTCTCCCTGATTGGCGACCACGTGATGGTTGACTCCTTTCAACGGAGTTGCTGCTGCGTACGAGCATTATCGCCTGAGCGCCGCTTCCATCTGGATGCTCGGCATGCTGCACGAGGTCACTGTTGGATGCGTGTGTTTTAGCAACGGACCCTCTCAGAATTGCCTGGCGGTTCTTTGACACGACGCCCGCATCCCTCGCCGTGTCATCCTCCGTGTACGCACCTTGCTCGACTGATGCATCGTGGTCTTCCGGCGCCACAATTTCGCCTGCATGGAGGACTTCTGGTCTCACGTCCTCATCTGCTTTCAACGTGACCACACCATCACGCATTGTGCCATGGACTTCTGGCACCACAACTTCGCTTGATTCTAGCACGATCACATTGTCACGCATTATGCCGTGGTCTTCTGGCGCCACGTCTTCGCCTGTTGCTAGCATGACCACACCGTCACGCCTTGCCTCATGGTCTTCTAGCGCCATGAATTCGCCTGGTTTTACTGGCATGACCACACCATCACGCATTCTGTCATGGTCTTCTGGCGCCACAACATCGCCTGGGTTTAATGGCGTGGATGCACTGACCGGACACGTGTCCAGCTGACCAAGATCATCTGGATCCTCCTCGTCCACTAGCTCGCACATCAGCATCATATCCCCGTCGTCTCCTTTCTCGGCAATGAGCGCCCGCTGCTTCGGTGCTTCCTCGTAGTTAGCCTTGAAGTGACCGAGGAGGCCACACTTATGACACCTCACTTTTCTGATGTCAAATTTCGTCCTCGGTGGTGCAGGCGCATCCTCGTCGTCCGAGTCGGCGAAGTTCTTTCTCGCCGAGCGCTGCTTCCCTTTCCCCTTCTTCTTGGCGCTGCTCGTAAATCCACCCTGCTTTTCTTTTGACAGGGCAATCCATTGTGCCTTTGTCAGCATCAGGTGCTCACTCGCCTCCGGCGTCGCCGAAGCTGAGACGAATTCTCTCGTCGTGGGCCTTGAACCTTCCGACGAGATCCTCAACCGTGAGAGTTTTCAGGTCGAGACATTGCTCAATCGACATGATGATCTGGATGTAGCGTGTCGACGCGGCGCACAAAAATCGTTGGACAATCGCAACTTCTTCTAGGGTTGAACTTGAACCATAGTTGTGTATGCCGTTGACGAGGCTCTTGAGACGGGAGGCAAACTGATCAACCGTCTGTCTTTCATCCATCTCCAGGCACTCGTAGCTTCTCATTAGAGACTGGAGGTGTGCTTCCTTGACACGCTCATTACCCTGGTGCAGGATCTTGATGGTCTCCCATGCCTCCTTCGTCGAGTTCTTTCCGACGAGGTGTTGCAGCACATCCTTCGGCATGGCGGAGTAGATTGCCGTTAACGCCTGACAATCCTTCCGCATGCCGCGCGCCCTTCACAGATTTCGGCGCGCCCGGGTCGACGGCTTCCCAGTACTCAGCTCCCTCCATCGCGACCTCCATGTTCATCGCCCATAGTGCATCGTCCTCTCGATCCAGACGGGGGAATTGTGATCCCCCCACCATCGGGATCGGTGCCCCTTTGCCGCCGTCACGATCTCCTTGCCTGTGTTCGACATAATCCTTCGACTGCTTTCCAAGAATCACGCCAATACACCAAAGCTCTAGATACCAATTGTTGGCACAGACCCATACGTCGAGTACTTTCCAGCATACTTCGTACAACGTGATTCCGTCGGCCAGTTCTTTGGGTCGTCTACCACACGTACGAGTACGAGTAGATCAGATACACACACGTAGTACTGAGCAAGCAAGCTAGCAGGCTGATGGATCTATTCTTCACGTACGTAGCTGGGCAGCTAGCACATGCACAAACGAAACGACCAGCCGCCGGGACCTTCTCGTTTGATACGGCTAACTCGACGAGACACACGCATGCGAGAACACGAGTATATGATGGCTACGGGAGCGTGTCGCTCCCGATTGTTTTCTTTCTATTGATCTGTTCAAAATCTTATGGGGGTACAAATATATATATAGGAACTAAGCTAGCCTAACCTATTCCTACATCTGTACGGCTCGGTGATTGCACCTGTCCGAGCCGGACAAGGCCACCAATCGTGGTTCATTCCAACACTCTCCGACCAGCCCCGCCTCCTACTGCTCTGACCCCAGCCCAGCTTACCTTTCCGCTCGCCACCCTCTGAGTCACTCCTTCCCGCTCTCCTAGTTGGATTGTATATTTCCTTGCTTGACCAAATCAGTTACAGAGTACAGGTATATATCCTCCTCAGAGGTGAGCGATGCGCTCCTACAAGCGTGGCACGCAGGCCACGAGCGCTGTGATCCTACAAAGTAGGATTGACTAAAGCTGTTACAACAAATGGTTACAATGAGAATATTCACAGTTTAACACCCCCCCTCAGCCGGAACGCCATGGGAAAGGACGTTCAGGCTGTCGCGAAACTCATGAAACACTTGAGATGGCAATCCCTTTGTGAACAAATCTGCAAACTGTGAACTTGAAGGAACATGCAGCACGCGTGCTTCGCCTAGAGCCACCCTGTCTCGCACAAAATGAAGATCGATCTCGACGTGCTTCGTGCGCTGGTGCTGGATGGGGTTGGAGGCGAGGTAAGAGGCGCTGACATTGTCACAATACACCACCGTAGCTTGAGTGGGCGGGCAGCGAAGCTCATGTAGGAGTTGGCGAAGCCAGCACGACTCAGCCACACAGTTGGCGACACCCCGGTACTCTGCTTCAGCGCTAGAAAGGGACACCGTCGGCTGGCGTTTGGAGGACCAGGAGACGATGTTGGCGCCAAGAAAAACCCAGAATCCCGAGGTGGACTTGCGGGTATCCGGGCAACCCGCCCAGTCTGCGTCTGTGTAAGCTGTGAGATCCATGGTGGAGGATTTGTAGAGCTGAATCCCATAGTGAGAGGTGCCTTGTAGATAGCGAAGAATGCGCTTGATGAGCTGCATATGGGAGTCGCGCGGTGCATGCATGAAGAGACAGACTTGTTGGACCGCCAGAGGCGATGTCGGGCGGGTTAGTGTTAGGTATTGAGGCGCCGGCAAGACTCCGGTAGTAGGTTGGGTTGGAGAGGAGGCGGCCCTCGGTGGAGGAGAGCTTGGAAGTGGTGTCGATGGGTGTGGACACGGGTTTGCAATTAAGCATAGTGGCACGGTGAAGTATCTCGAGGGTGTACTACTGTTGGCTAAGGAAGAGCCCATACTTGTTGGGTGTGACATTGACACCAAGGAAGTGATGTAAGTCACCAAGATCCGTCATGGAGAACTCCCGTTTCAGAGAGGCAATGATGGCGTGAAGGGTGGAAGGGGAGTTGGCCGTGAGGATGATGTCATCAACGTACACGAGTAGGTAGGCGAGGGAGGAACCGTGGTGAAGTATGAACAGCGAAGAATCACTCTTGGAGGCAGAAAAGCCAAGGGACAAGAGGAAGGACTTGAACCGTAGAAACCAAGTGCGCGGGGCTTGCTTCAAGCCATATAGAGACTTGCGCAAAAGGCACACATGGTCCGGGCGGGAGGAATCAACAAATCCGGATGGTTGGGAGCAGTACACCGTCTCTTGAAGGTTTCCATGGAGGAAGGCGTTTTTGACGTCTAGTTGGTGAATGGGCCATGAGCGGGACGTGGCGAGAGAGAGCACCACACGAATAGTAGACGGCTTGACGACCGGACTGAAGGTTTCATCATAGTCAACACCTTCCTGTTGGGTGAAGCCACGCACAACCCATCGAGCTTTGTAGCGAGCCAAAGAGCCATCCGCATGGAACTTGTGACGGTAGATCCATTTTCCCGTAACGATGTTGACACCTGCAGGCTTAGGAACCAACAACCAAGTACAGTTATCAATTAAAGCATTATATTCCTCTTGCATAGCTTGGCGCCAATTGGGATCTTTGAGAGCCGATTTTTAAGTGGCAGGGATGGGTGAGAGAGTTGTGGTGGTGGAATCGGCGAGAAAGAGGCGACGGGGCATGCAAAAACCACGTTTGGCGCGAGTGTGCATGGGATGGGAGTTACGTGGTGGATCGGCTGGGCGTGCATGGCGGGGGAGACGTGGCGAGGGCGTGTTGGCTGTGCATGCCGCGGAGTCCGAGGTAGATGCGGCGGGGCCTGAAGGAAATATGCCCTAGAGGCAATAATAAAGTTATTATTTATTTCCTTATATCATGATAAATGTTTATTATTCATGCAAACCGGAAACACAATACATGTGTGAATATATAGACAAACAGAGTGTCACTAGTATGCCTCTACTTGACTAGCTTGTTAATCAAAGATGGTTATGTTTCCTAACCATGGACAAAGAGTTGTTATTTGATTAACGGGATCACATCATTAGTTGAATGATCTGATTGACATGACCCATTCCGTTAGCTTAGCACCCGATCGTTTAGGATGTTGCTATTGCTTTCTTCATGACTTATACATGTTCCTATGACTATGAGATTATGCAACTCCCATTTACCGGAGAAACACTTTGTGTGCTACCAAACGTCACAACGTAACTGGGTGATTATAAAGGTGCTCTCTGGTGTCTCCAAAGGTACTTGTTTGTTTGGCGATTTGAGATTAGGATTTGTCACTCCGAATGTCGGAGAGGTATCTCTGGGCCCTCTCGGTTATACACATCACTTAAGCCTTGCAAGCATTGCAACAAATGAGTTAGTTGTAGATGATGTATTACGGAATGAGTAAAGAGACTTGCCGTAACGAGATTGAACTAGGTATTGGATACCGACGATCGAATCTCGGGCAAGTAACATACCGATGACAAAGGAACAATGTATGTTGTTATGCGGTCGACCGATAAAGATCTTCGAGAATATGCAGGAACCAATATGGGCATCCAGGTCCGCTATTGGTTGTTGACCGGAGACGGTCTCGGTCATGTCTACATTGTTCTCGAACCGTAGGGTCCGCACGCTTAAGGTTTCGATGATGCTTATATTATGAGTTTATGAGTTTTGATGTACCAAGGAGTTCGAGTCCCGGATGAGATTGGGGACATGACGAGGAGTCTCGAAATGGTCGAGATGTAAAGATCGATATATTGGACGACTATATTCGAGTTCAAAAGGTTCCGAGTGATTCGGTATTTTTTGAGTACCGGAGAGTTATGGGAATTCGCCGGGAGAAGTATTGGGCCTTATTGGGGCTCATGGAAAGAGAGAGGGGCTGCCTAGGGCAGGCGCGCCCCCCATGGCCTAGTCCGAATTGGACTAGGGGGAGGGGCCGCACCCCCTCCTTCCTTCCCTTCTCTCTTCCCCTTCCTTGTCACCTACTCCTAATACATGGAAGGACTCCTAGTTGGACTAGGAAAGGGGAAATCCACTCCCGGTGGGAGTAGGACTCCTCCTAGGGCGCGCCTCCCCTTAGGCCGGCCCCCTCCTCCCTCCCTCATTTATATACGGGGGCGGGGGGCACCCCATAGACACACAAGTTGATCTTCGTGATCGTTCCTTAGCCGTGTGCGGTGCCCCTCTCCATGATATTACACCTCGGTCATATTGTAGCGGTGCTTAGGCGAAGCCCTGCGACGGTTGAACATCAAGATCGTCACCACGCCGTCATGCTGACGAAACTCCTCCCCGTACCTCTGCTGGATCGGAGTTCGGGGTGCGTCATCGAGCTGTACGTGTGTCAAGAACTCGGAGGTGCCGGAGTAACGGTGCTTGGATCGGTTGGACCGGGAAGATGTACGACTACTTCCTCTATGTTGCGTCAACGCTTCTGCTTCGGTCTACGAGGGTACGTAGACAACACTCTCCCCTCTCGTTGCTATGCATCACCATGATCTTGCGTGTGCGTAGGAATTTTTTTGAAGTTACTACGTTTCCCAACAGTGGCATCCGAGCCTAGGTTTTATGGTTTGATGTTATATGCACGAGTAGAACACAAGTGAGTTGTGGGCGATATAAGTCATACTGCTTACCAGCATGTCATACTTTGGTTCGGGCGGTATTTTGGATGAAGCGGCCCGGACCGACATTACGTGTACGCTTACGCGAGACTGGTTTTACCGCCGTGCTTTGCACACGGTGACTAGCGGTGTCGGTTTCTCCAACTTTAGTTGAACCGAGTGTAGCTACGCCGGTCCTTGCGAAGGTTAAAACAGCATCAACTTGACAAACTATCGCTGTGGTTTTGATGCGAGGTGAGATTGGTTCTTGCTTAAGCCCGTAGCAGCCACGTAAAACTTGCAACAACAAAGTAGAGGACGCCTAACTTGTTTTTGCAGGGCATGTTGTGATGTGATATGGCCAAGACATGATGCTATATTTTATTGTATGAGATGATCATGTTTTGTAACCGGTTATCGGCAATCTGGCAGGAGCCATATGGTTGTCGCTTATTATATGAAATGCAACGCATACTGTAATTGCTTTACTTTATCACTAAGCGGTAGCGATAGTCGAGAAGCAATAGATGGCGAAACGACAACGATGCTACGATGGAGATCAAGGTGTCGCTACGGTGACGATGGTGATCATGATGGTGCTTGGAGATGGAGATCACAAGCACAAGATGATGATGGCCATATCATATCACTTATATTGATTGCATGTGATGTTTATCCTTTATGCATCTTATCTTGCTTTGATTGACGGTAGCATTTTAAGATGATCTCTCACTAAAATTATCAAGAAGTGTTCTCCATGAGTATGCACCGCTGCCAAAGTTCGCCGTGCCTGCACACCACGTGATGATCGGTGTGATAAGCTCTCACGTCCATCTACAACGGGTGCAAGCCAGTTTTGCACACGCACAATACTCAAAGTTAAACTTGACGAGCCTAGCATATGCAGATATGGCCTCGGAACACAGAGACCGAAAGGTCGAGCGTGAATCATATAGTAGATATGATCAACATAAGATGTTCACCATTGAAAACTACTCCATCTCACGTGATGATCGGTTATGGTTTAGTTGATTTGGGTCACGTGATCACTTAGATGACTAGAGAGATGTCTGTCTAAGTGGGAGTTCTTAAGTAATATGATTAATTGAACTTAAATTTATCATGAACTTAGTCCTTGTAGTATTTTGCAATAGCTTGCGTTGTTGCTTTCATATGTTTATTTTGATATGTTCCTAGAGAAAATTGTGTTGAAAAATGTTAGTAGCAATGATGCGGATTGGATCCGCGATCTGAGGTTTATCCTCATTGCTGCACAGAAGAATTATGTCCTTAATGCACCGCTAGGTGACAGACCTATTGTAGGATCATATGCAGATGTTATGAACATTTGGCTAGCTCAATATGATGACTACTTGATAGTTTTGTGCACCATGCTTTATGGCTTAGAATCGGGACTTCAAAGATGTTTTGAAGATCATGGACCATATGAGATGTTCCAGGAATTGAAGTTAATATTTCAAGCAAATACCCGAGTTGAGAGATATGAAGTCTCCAAAAAGTTCTATAGCTAAAAGTGTTGGGGAACGTAGTAATTTCAAAAAATTTCCTACGCACACGCAAGATCATGGTGATGCATAGCAACAAGAGGGGAGAGTGTTGTCTACATACCCTTGTAGACCGGGCGAAGCGATCACAACATAGAGGAAGTAGTCGACGTTCTCCTCGCGATCCAACCGATCCCAGCGCCGTTACTCGGCGCCTCGAGT
This sequence comes from Aegilops speltoides, assembly GCA_021437245.1. Lineage (NCBI taxonomy): Eukaryota > Viridiplantae > Streptophyta > Magnoliopsida > Poales > Poaceae > Aegilops > Aegilops speltoides. The sequence continues at coordinate 94,776,359 of CM038146.1, read as the reverse complement.
TCTTGACACACGACAGCTCGGTGACGCTCCTCGGGCTCCGATCCAGCAAAGCTCGGGGGACAGTTCCACAAGACGACGGCGTGGTGACGATCTTGATGTTCTATCGACGCAGGCTTCGCCTAAGCACCGCCACGATATGACCGAGGTGGAATATGGTGGAGGGGCACCGCACACGGCTAAGGAACGATCTCAAGGATCAACTTGTGTGTCCATGGGGTGCCCCTGCCCCGTATATAAAGGAGTGGAGGAGGAGGGCCGGCCCTCTACTATGGCGCTACTGGGAGTCCTACTCCCACCGGAGTAGGATTCCCCTTCCTAGTCCAACTAGGAGACCTTCCATGTATTAGGAGTAGGAGACTAGGAAAGGGGAGGAGAAGGGAAGGAAGGAGGGGGTGCGGCCCTCCCTTAGTCCACCCGGACTAGGGCAGGGGGCCTTGCCTGCCTAGGGCAGCCCCTCTCTCTTTCCCATATGGCCCATAAGGCCCAATACTTCTCCCCGGCGAATTCCCGTAACTCTCCGGTACTCCGATAAATACCCGAATAACTCGGAACCTTTCCGAACTCCGAATATAGTCGTCCAATATATTGATCTTTACGTCTCGACCATTTCGAGACTCCTAGTCATGTCCCCGATCTCATCCGGGACTCCGAACTCCTTCGGTACATCAAAATTCATAAACTCATAATAAACACCTTAAGCGTGCGCACCCTACGGTTCGAGAACAATGTAGACATGACCGAGACACGTCTCCGGTCAATAACCAATAGCGGGACCTGGATGCCCATATTGGTTCCTACATATTCTACGAAGATCTTTATCGGTCAAACCGCACAACAACATACGTTTGTTCCCTTTGTCATCGGTATGTTACTTGCCCGAGATTCGATCGTCGGTATCCAATACCTAGTTCAATCTCATTACCGGCAAGTCTCTTTACTCGTTCCGTAATACATTATCTTGCAACTAACTCATTAGTTGTAATGCTTGCAAGGCTTAAGTGATGTGCATTACCGAGAGGGCCCAGAGATACCTCTCCGACAATTGGAGTGACAAATCCTAATCTCGAAATACGCCAACCCAACATCTGCCTTTGGAGACACCTGTAGTACTCCTTTATAATCACCCAGTTATGTTGTGACGTTTGGTAGTACCCAAAGTGTTCCTCCGGTAAACGGGAGTTGCATAATCTCATAGTTATAGGAACATGTATAAGTCATGGATAAAAGCAGTAGCAACATACTAAACGATCGTGTGCTAAGCTAATGGAATGGGTCATGTCAATCAGATCATTCAACTAATGATGTGACCTTGTTAATCAAATAACAACTCTTTGTTCATGGTTAGGAAACATAACCATCTTTGATTAACAAGCTAGTCAAGTAGAGGCATACTAGTGACACTCTATTTGTCTATATATTCACACATGTATTATGTTTCCGGTTAATACAATTCTAGCATGAATAATAAACATTTATCATGATATAAGGAAATAAATAATAACTTTATTATTGCCTCTAGGGCATATTTCCTTCATCTCCCACTTGCACTAGAGTCAATAATCTAGATCACATCACCATGTGATTAACATCGATAGTTCACATCATCATGTGATTAACACCCATAGTTCACATCGCCATGTGACCAACACCCAAAGGGTTTACTAGATTCAGTAATCTAGTTCACATTGCTATGTGATTAATACCCAAAGAGTACTAAAGTGTGATCATGTTTTGCTTGTGAGAGAGTCTTAGTCAACGGGTCTTTCACATTCAGATCTGTTATGTATTTTGCAATTTTTCTATGTCTACAATGCTCTGCACGAAGCTACTCTATCTAATTGCTCCCACTTTCAATATGTATCTAGATCGAGACTTAGAGTCATCCAGATCAGTGTCAAAACTTGCATCGACGTAACCCTTTACTTATTTAACCTTTTGTCACTTCCATAATCGAGAAACATATCCTTATTCCACTAAGGATAATTTTGACCGCTGTCCGATGATCTACTCCTAGATCACTATTGTACTCCTTGCCAAACTCAAAGTGCAAGGTATACAATAGATCTGGTACACAGCATGGCATACTTTATAGAACCTATGGCCAAGGCATAGGAATGACTTTCTTTCTCTTTCTATCTTCTCGCCGTGGTCGGGTTTTGAGTCTTACTCAATTTCACACCTTGTAACACAGGCAAGAACTCTTTCTTTGACTGTTCCATTTTGAACTACTTCAAAATCTTGTCAAGGTATGTACTCAATGAAAAAACTTATCAAGCATCTTGATCTATCTCTATAGATCTTGATGCTCAATATGTAAGCAGCTTCACCGAGGTCTTTCTTTGAAAAACTTCTTTCAAACACTCCTTTATGCTTTGCGAATAATTCTACATTATTTCGATCTACAATATGTCATTCACATATACTTATCGAAATGTTGTAGTGCTCCCACTCACTTTCTAGTAAATACAGGCTTCACCATAAGTCTCAGCAAAACTATATGCTTTGATCAACTCATCAAAGCGTATATTCCAACTCCGAGATGCTTGCACCAGTCCATAGATGGATCATTGGAGCTTGCACACTTTGTTAGCTCCTTTGGATCGAAAAAAACTTCTGGTTGCATCATATACAACTCTTCCTCCGTAAAACCATTCAGAATGCAGTTTTACATCCATTTGCCAAATTTCATAAATTGTGGCAATTGCTAACATGATTCGGACAGACTTAAGCATCGCTACAGCTTGAGAAAATCTCATTGTAGTCAACATCTTGAACTTTGTCGAAAACCTTTTGCAACAAGTCGAGCTTTGTAGATAGTAACACTACTATCAACGTCCGTCTTCCTCTTGAAGATCCATTTATTTTCTATGGTTTGCCGATCATCGGGCAAATCCATCAAAGTCCATACTTTGTTCTCATACATGGATCATATCTCAGATTTCATGGCCTCAAACCATTTTATGGAATCTGGGCTCATCATCGCTTCCTCATAGTTCGTAGGTTTGTCATGGTCAAGTAACACGACCTCCGAACAGGATTACCGTACCACTCGTGCGAATCTCACACTATTTTACCTACGAGGTTTGGTAGTAACTTGATCTGAAGTTACATGATCATCATCATTAACTTCCTCACTAATTGGTATAGTAGTCACAAGAACAGATTTCGTGATGAACTACTTTCCAATAAGGAACAGTACAGATTACCTCATCAAGTTCTACTTTCCTCCCACTCACTTCTTTCGAGAGAAACTCCTTCTCTAGAAAGGATCCATCTTAAGCAACGAATATCTTGCCTTCGGATCTGTGATAGAAGGTGTACCCAACAATTTCCTTTGGGTATTCTATGAAGACGCACTTCTCGATTTGGGTTTGAGCTTATCAGATGAAACTTTTCACATAAGCATCGCAACTCCAAACTTTAAGAAACGACAACTTGGGTTTCTTGCTAAACCACAGTTCATATAGTGTCGCCTCAACGGATTTAGATGGTGCCCAATTTAACGTGAATGCAGCTGTCTCTAATGCATGATCCCAAAACGATATTGGTAAATCAAGAAGAAACATCATAGATTGCACTATATCCAATAAAGTGCGGTTACGATGTTTGGACACACCATAACATTGTGGTGTTCGGTGGCGTGAGCTGTGAAACTATTCCACATTGTTTTAATTGAAGACCAAACTCGTAACTCAAATATTCATCTCCACGATCAGATCGCAGAAACTTTATTTTCTTGTTACGATGATTTTCCACTTCACTCTGAAATTCTTTGAATATTTCAACTATTTCAGACTTATGTTTCATCAAGTAGATGTACCCATATCTGCTCAAATCATCTTGTGAAGGTCAGAAAATAACGATACTTGCCACGAGCATCAACACTCATTGGATCGCATACATCGGTATGTATTATTTCCAATAAGTCAGTAGCTTGTTCCATTGTTCCGGAGAACGGAGTTTTAGTCATCTTGCCCAAAAGGCACGGTTCGCAAGCATCAAGTGATTCATAATCAAGTGATTCCAAAATCCCATCAGCCTGGAGTTTCTTCATGCGCTTTACACCAATATGACCTAAACGGCAGTGCCACAAATAAGTTGCACTATCATTATTAACTTTGAATCTTTTGGTTTCAATATTATGAATATGTGTATCACTACGATCGAGATCCAATGAACCATTTTCATTGGGTGTGTAACCATATAAGGTTTTATTCATGTAAACAGAATAACAGTTTATTCTCTTACTCAAATGAATAACCGTATTGCAATAAACATGATCAAATCATATTCATGCTCAACGCAAACACCAAATAACATTTATTTAGGTTCAACACTAATCCCGAAAGTATAGGGAGTGTGCGATGATGATCATATCAATCTTGAAACTACTTTCAACACACATCGTCACTTCACCCTTAACTAGTTTCGCTTATTCGCAACTCCTGCTTTGAAGTTACTACTCTTAGCAACTGAACCAGTACCAAATACCGAGGGGTTGCTATAAACACTAGTAAAGTACACATCAATAACATGTATATCAAATATACCTTTGTTTACTTTGGCATCCTTCTTATCCACCAAATATTCAGGGCATTTCCGCTTCAAAGGACCATTTCCTTTGCAAAGTGTAAGCACTCGGTTTCAGGCTTTGGTCCAGCTTGGAGCTTCTTCTGGGAGTGACAACTTGCTTGTCTTTCCACTTGAAGTTCCCTTTCTTTCCTTTGCCCTTTTCTTGAAACTAGTGGTCTTGTCAATCATCAACACTTGATGCTCTTTCTTGATTTCTACATTCATCGATTTCAACATCACGAAGAACTCGGGAATCATTTTCATCATCCCTTGCATACTATAGTTCATCACGAAGTTCTACTAACTTGGTGATGGTGACTAGAGAATTCTGTCAATCACTATCTTATCTGGAAGATTAACTCCCACTTGATTCAAGCAATTGAAGTACCTGCACAATTTGAGCACATGCTCACTAGTTGAGGATTCTCCTCCATCTTTTAGCTATAGAACTTGTTGAAGACTTCATATCTCTCAACTCGGTATTTGCTTGAAATATTAACTTCAACTCCTCGAACATCTCATATGGTCCATGACGTTCAAAACGTCTTTGAAGTCCCGATTCTAAGCTGTTAAGCATGGTGCACTTAAACTATCAAGTAGTCATCATATTGAGCTAGCCAAACGCTCATAACGCTTGCATCCGCTCCTGCAATAGGTCCGTCACCTAGCGTGCATTAAGGACATAATTCTTACATGCAGCAATGAGGATAAACCTCCGATCACGGATCGAATCCGCATCATTGCTACTAACATTTTTCAACACAATTTTCTAGGAACATATCAAAACAAACATATGAAAGTAACAACGCGAGCTATTGATCTACAACATAATTTGCAAAATACTACCAGGACTAAGTTCATGATAAATTTAAGTTCAATTAATCATATTACTTAAGAACTCCCACTTAGACAGACATCTCTAGTCATCTAAGTGATCACGTGATCCAAATCAACTAAACCATAACCGATCATCACGTGAGATGGAGTAGTTTTCAATGGTGAACATCTTATGTTGATCATATCTACTATATGATTCACGCCGACCTTTCGGTCTCCGTGTTTCGAGGCCATATCTGCATATGCTAGGCTCGTCAAGTATAACCTGAGTATTCTGCGTGTGCAAAACTGGCTTGCACCCGTTGTAGATGGACGTAGAGCTTATCACACCCGATCATCACGTGGTGTCTGGGCACGACGAACTTTGGCAACGGTGCATACTCAGGAGAACACTACTTGATAATTTTTTAGTGAGAGATCATCTTAAAATGCTACCGTCAATCAAAGCAAGATAAGATGCATAAAGGATAAACATCACATGCAATCAATATAAGTGATATGATATGGCCATCATCATCTTGTGCTTGTGATCTCCATCTCCAAGCACCATTGTGATCACCATCGTCACCAGCGACACCTTGATCTCCATCGTAGCATCGTTGTCGTTTACGCCATCTATTGCTTCTACGACTATCGCTACCGCTTAGTGATAAAGTAAAGCAATTACAGGGCGTTTGCATTTCATACAATAAAGCGACAACCATATGGCTCCTGCCAGTTGCCGATAACTTCGGTTACAAAACATGATCATCTCATACAATAAAATATAGCATCACGTCTTGACCATATCACATCACAACATGCCCTGCAAAAACAAGTTAGACGTCCTCTACTTTGTTGTTGCAAGTTTTACGTGGCTGCTACGGGCTTAAGCAAGAACCAATCTCACCTACGCATCAAAACCACAACGATAGTTTGTCAAGTTAATGCTGTTTTAACCTTCGCAAGGACCGGGCGTAGCCACACTCGGTTCAACTAAAGTGAGAGAGACAGACACCCGCCAGTCACCTTTAAGCACGAGTGCTCGTAACGGTGAAACCAGTCTTGCGTAAGCGTACGCGTAATGTCGGTCCGGGCCGCTTCATCTCACAATACCGCTGAACCAAAGTATGACATGCTGGTAGGCAGTATGACTTATATCGTCCACAACTCACTTGTGTTCTACTCGTGCAAAACATCAAACCATAAAAACCTGGCTCGGATGCCACTGTTGGGGAACGTAGTAATTTCAAAAAAATTCCTACGCACACGCAAGATCATGGTGATGCATAGCAACAAGAGGGGAGAGTGTTGTCTACATACCCTTGTAGACCGAAGCGGAAGCGATCACAACGTAGAGGAAGTAGTCGTACGTTCTCCTCGCGATCCAACCGATCCCAGCGCCAGCATCCGGTGCCTCCGAGTTCTTGACACACGACAGCTCGGTGACGCTCCTCGGGCTCCGATCCAGCAAAGCTCGGGGAGAGAGTTCCACAAGACGACGGCGTGGACGATCTTGATGTTCTACCGACATAGGGCTTCGCCTAAGCACCGCCACGATATGACCGAGGTGGAATATGGTGGAGGGGTACCGCACACGGCTAAGGAACGATCTCAAGGATCAACTTGTGTGTCCATGGGGTGCCCCTGCCCCGATATAAAGGAGTGGAGGAGGAGGGCCGCCTCTACTATGGCGTGCCTCGGGAGTCCTACTCCCACCGAAGTAGGATTCCCCTTTCCTAGTCCAACTAGGAGACCTTCCATGTATTAGGAGTAGGAGACTAGGAAAGGGAGGAGAAGGGAAGGAAGGAGGGTGCGGCCCTCCCTTAGTCCAATTCGGACTAGGGCAAGGGGGGGCGCGGCCTGCCTAGGGCAGCCCCTCTCTCTTTACCGTATGGCCCATAAGGCCCAATACTTCTCCCTGGCGAATTCCCGTAACTCTCCGGTACTCCGATAAATACCCGAATGACTCGGAACCTTTCCGAACTCCGAATATAGTCGTCCAATATATCGATCTTTACGTCTCAACCATTTCGAGACTCCTCATCATGTCCCCGTTCTCATCTGGGACTCCGAACTCCTTCGGTACATCAAAATTCATAAACTCATAATATAACTATCATCGAAACCTTAAGCGTGCGGACCCTACGGTTCGAGAACAATGTAGACATGACCAAGACACGTCTCCGGTCAATAACCAATAGCGGGACCTGGATGCCCATATTGGTTCCTACGTATTCTACGAAGATCTTTATCGGTCAAACCGCACAACAACATACGTTTGTTCCCTTTGTCATCGGTATGTTACTTGCCCGAGATTCGATCGTCGGTATCCAATACCTAGTTCAATCTCGTTACCGGCAAGTCTCTTTACTCGTTCCGTAATACATTATCTTGCAACTAACTCATTAGTTGTAATGCTTGCAAGGCTTAAGTGATGTGCATTACCGAGAGGGCCCAGAGATACCTCTCCGACAATTGGAGTGACAAATCCTAATCTCGAAATACGCCAACCCAACATCTGCCTTTGGAGACACCTGTAGTACTCCTTTATAATCACCCAGTTACGTTGTGATGTTTGGTAGTACCCAAAGTGTTCCTCCGGTAAACGGGAGTTGCATAATCTCATAGTTATAGGAACATGTATAAGTCATGGATAAAAGCAGTAGCAACATACTAAACGATCGTGTGCTAAGCTAATGGAATGGGTCATGTCAATCAGATCATTCAACTAATGATGTGACCTTGTTAATCAAATAACAACTCTTTGTTCATGGTTAGGAAACATAACCATCTTTGATTAACAAGCTAGTCAAGTAGAGGCATACTAGTGACACTGCTTGTCTATATATTCACACATGTATTATGTTTCCGGTTAATACAATTCTAGCATGAATAATAAACATTTATCATGATATAAGGAAATAAATAATAACTTTATTATTGCCTCTAGGGCATATTTCCTTCAAAAGATGGAGGAGAATCGCTCAACTAGTGAGCATGTGCTCAGATTGTCTGGTACTACAATCACTTGAATCAAGTGGGAGTTAATCTTCCAGATAAGATAGTGATTGATGTAATTCTCTAGTCACCATCACCAAGTTAGTAGAACTTCGTGATGAACTATAGTATGCAAGGGATGATGAAAATGATTCCCGAGTTTTTTCATGATGATGAAATCGATGAAGGTAGAAATCAAGAAAGAACATCAAGTGTTGATGGTTAGCAAGACCACTAGTTTCAAGAAAAGGGCAAAGGGATAGAAGGGAACTTCAAAAGAACGGCAAGCAAGTTGCTGCTCAAGTGAAGAAGCCCAAGTCTGGACCTAAGCCTGAGACTAAGTGCTTCTACTGCAAAGGGAATGGTCACTGGAAGCGGAAATGCCCTAAATATTTGGTGGATAAGAAGGATGGCAAAGTGAACAAGGGTATATTTGATATACAGGTTATTGATGTGTGCTTTACTAGTGTTTATAGTAGCCCCTGAGTATTTGATACTTGTTCGGTTGCTAAGATTAGTAACTCGAAACAGGAATTACAGAATAAACAAAGACTAGTTGAAGGGGAAGTGACGATGAGTGTTGGAAGTAGTTCCAAGATTGATATGATCATCATCGCACACTCCCTATACTTTCGGGATTAGTGTTAAACCTAAATAAATGTTATTTGGTGTTTGCATTGAGCATGAATATGATTTGATCATGTTTATTGCAATACGGTTATTCATTTAAAATCAAAGAATAATTGTTGTTCTATTTAAATGAATAAAACCTTCAATGGTCATACACCCAACGAAAATAGTTTGTTGGCTCTTCGATCGTAGTGATGCACATATTCATAATATTGATGCCAAAAGATGCAAAGTTAATAATGATAGTGCAACTTATTTGTGGCACTGCCGTTTAGGTCATATCGGTGTAAAGTGCATGAAGAAGCTCCATACTGATGGATTTTTTGAACCACTTGATTATGAATCACTTGGTACTTGCGAACCGTGCCTCATGGGCAAGATGACTAAAACGCCGTTCTCCGGTACTATGGAGAGAGCAACAGATTTGTTGGAAATCATACATACAGATGTATGTGGTCCGATGAATGTTGAGGCTCGTGGCGGATATCGTTATTTTCTGACCTTCACAAGATGATTTGAGCAGATATGGGTATATCTACTTGATGAAACATAAGTCTGAAATAGTTGAAAGGTTCAAAGAATTTCAGAGTGAAGTGGAAAAATCATCGTAACAAGAAAAATAAAGTTTCTACGATCTGATCGCGGAGACAAATATTTGAGTTACGAATTTGGTCTTCAATTAAAACAATGTGGAATAGTTTCACAAATTCATGCCACCTGAAACACCACATCATAATGGTGTGTCCGAACGTCATAACCGTACTTTATTAGATATAGTACAATCTATGATGTCTCTTACCGATTTGTCAATATTGTTTTTGGGATCATGCATTAGAGACAACTGCATTCACGTTAAATAGGGCACCATCTAAATCCGTTGAGATGACACTATATGAACTATGGGTTAGCAAGAAACCAAAGTTGTCGTTTCTTAAAGTTTGGGGCTGCGATGTTTATGTGAAAAAGTTTCATCCTGATAAGCTCAAACCTAAATCGGAGATGTGCATCTTCATAGAATACCCAAAGAAAATTGTTGGGTACACCTTCTATCACAGATCCGAAGGCAAAACATTCGTTGCTAATAATGGATCCTTTCTAGAGAAGGAGTTTCTCTCGAAAGAAGTGAGTGGGAGGAAAGTAGAACTTGATGAGGTAATCGTACTGTTCCTTATTGAAAGTAGTTCATCACGAAATCTGTTCTTGTGACTACTATACCAATTAGTGAGGAAGCTAATGATGATGATCATGTAACTTCAGATCAAGTTACTACCGAACCTCATAGGTAAAACAGAGTGAGATCCGCACCAGAGTGGTACGGTAATCCTGTTCTGGAGGTCGTGTTACGTGACCATGACAAACCTACGAACTATGAGGAAGCGATGATGAGCCCAGATTCCGCGAAATGGCTTGAGGCCATGAAATCTGAGAAGAGATCCATGTATGAGAACAAAGTGTGGACTTTGGTGGAGTTGCCCGATGATCGGCAAGCCATAGAAAATAAATGGATCTTCAAGAGGAAGACGGACGCTGATAGTAGTGTTACTATCTACAAAACTAGACTTGTCGAAAAAGGTTTTTGACAAAGTTCAAGATGTTGAATACAATGAGATTTTCTCACTCGTATCGATGCTTAAAAGTCTGTCTGAATCATGTTAGCAATTGCCACATTTTTTTGAAATCTGGCAAAAGGATGTCAAAACTGCATTTCCTAATGGATTTATTAAAGAAGAGTTGTATATGATGCAACCAGAAAGCTTTTTCAATCCTAAAGGTGCTAACAAAATGTGCAAGCTCCAGCGATCCATCTATGGACTGGTGCAAGCATCTCGGAGTTGGAATATACGCTTTGATAAGTTGATCAAAGCATATAGTTTATACAGACTTGCAGTGAAGCCTGTATTTACTAGAAAGTGAGTGGGAGCACTACATTATTTCTGATAAGTATATGTGAATGACATATTGTAGATCGGAAATAATGTAGAATTATTCTGCAAAGCATAAAGGAGTGTTTGAAAGGAGTTTTTCAAAGAAAGACCTCGGTGAAGCTGCTTACATATTGAGCATCAAGATCTATAGAGATAGATCAAGACGCTTGATAAGTTTTTTCAATGAGTACATACCTTGACAAGATTTTGAAGTAGTTCAAAATGGAACAGTCAAAGAAAGAGTTCTTGCCTATGTTACAAGGTGTGAAATTGAGTAAGACTCAAAACCCGACCACGGCAGAAGATAGAAAGAGAATGAAAGTCATTCCCTATGCCTTGGCCATAGGTTCTATAAAGTATGCCATGCTGTGTACCAGATCTATTGTATATCCTACACTGAGTTTGGCAAGGGAGTACAATAGTGATCTAGGAGTAGATCACTGGACAGCGGTCAAAATTATCCTTAGTGGAATAAGGATATGTTTTCGATTATGGAAGTGACAAAAGGTTCGCCGTAAAGGGTTACGCCGATGCAAGTTTTGACACCGATCTGGATGACTCTAAGTCTCGATCTAGATACATATTGAAAGTGGGAGCAATTAGCTAGAGTAGCTCGTGCGAGCATTGTAGACATAGAAAATTGCAAAATGCATAACGGATCTGAATGTGAAAGACCCGTTGACTAAGATTCTCTCACAAGCAAAACATGATCACACCTTAGTACTCTTTGGGTGTTAATCACATAGCGATGTGAACTAGATTACTGAATCTAGTAAACCCTTTGGGTGTTGGTCACATGGCGATGTGAACTATGGGTGTTAATCACATGATAATGTGAACTATTGATGTTAATCACATTGTGATGTGATCTAGATTATTGACTCTAGTGCAAGTGGGAGACTGAAGGAAATATGCCCTAGAGGCAATAATGAAGTTATTATTTATTTCCTTATATCATGATAAATGTTTATTATTCATGCTAGAATTGTATTAACCGGAAACATAATACATGTTTGAATATATAGACAAACAGAGTGTCACTAGTATGCCTCTACTTGACTAGCTTGTTAATCAAAGATGGTTATGTTTCCTAACCATGGACAAAGAGTTGTTATTTGATTAACGGGATCACATCATTAGTTGAATGATCTGATTGACATGACCCATTCCGTTAGCTTAGCACCCGATCGTTTAGTATGTTGCTATTGCTTTCTTCATGACTTATACATGTTCCTATGACTATGAGATTATGCAACTCCCATTTACCGGAGAAACACTTTGTGTGCTACCAAACGTCACAACGTAACTGGGTGATTATAAAGGTGCTCTACAGGTGTCTCCAAAGGTACTTGTTGGGTTGGCGTATTTCGAGATTAGGATTTGTCACTCCGAATGTCGGAGAGGTATCTCTGGGCCCTCTCGGTAATACACATCACTTAAGCCTTGCAAGCATTGCAACTAATGAGTTAGTTGCGAGATGATGTATTACGGAACGAGTAAAGAGACTTGCCGGTAACGAGATTGAACTAGGTATTTGATACCGACGATCGAATCTCGGGCAAGTAACATACCGATGACAAAGGGAACAACGTATGTTGTTATGCGGTCTGACCGATAAAGATCTTCGTAGAATATGTAGGAACCAATATGGGCATCCAGGTCCCGCTATTGGTTGTTGACCGGAGACGTGTCTCGGTCATGTCTACATTGTTCTCGAACCGTAGGGTCTGCACGCTTAAGGTTTCGATGATAGTTATATTATGAGTTTATGAGTTTTGATGTACCGAAGGAGTTCGGAGTCCGGATGAGATTGGGGACATGACGAGGAGTCTTGAAATGGTCGAGATGTAAAGATCGATATATTGGACGACTATATTCGGAGTTCGGAAAGGTTCCGAGTGATTCGGTATTTTTCGAGTACCGGAGAGTTACGGAATTCGCCGGGAGAAGTATTGGGCCTTATTGGGCCTCAGGGAAAGAGAGAGGGCTGCCTAGGGCAGGCCGCGCGCTTTCATGGCCTAGTCCGAATTGGACTAGGGGGAGGGGCCGCACCCCCTCCTTCCTTCCCTTCTCTCTTCCCCTTCCTTGTCGCCTACTCCTAATACATGGAAGGACTCCTAGTTGGACTAGGAAAGGGGAAATCCACTCCCGGTGGGAGTAGGACTCCTCCTAGGGCGCGCCTCCCCTTAGGCCGGCCCCCTCCTCCCTCCCTCCTTTATATACGGGGGCGGGGGGCACCCCATAGACGCACAAGTTGATTTTCGTGATCGTTCCTTAGCCGTGTGCGGTGCCCCTCTCCACGATATTACACCTCGGTCATATTGTAGCGGTGCTTAGGCGAAGCCCTGCGACGGTTGAACATCAAGATCGTCACCACGCCGTCATGCTGACGAAACTCCTCCCCGTACCTCTGCTGGATCGGAGTTCGGGGTGCGTCATCGAGCTGTACGTGTGTCAAGAACTCGGAGGTGCCGGAGTAACGGTGCTTGGATCGGTTGGACCGGGAAGATGTACGACTACTTCCTCTACGTTGCGTCAACGCTTCCGCTTCGGTCTACAAGGGTACGTAGACAACACTCTCCCCTCTCGTTGCTATGCATCACCATGATCTTGCGTGTGCGTAGGAATTTTTTTGAAATTACTACGTTTCCCAACAGGGCCCGCGGATGGGGAGGCAGGCGAGTCAGGCGCGGGTGGGATAGAGCCGATAGGCGCGGAGGCAGAGGCGGATCGCGGGCGAGAAGCAGGCGAGGAGTGGGCCAGGGAGTTGGGCTCGGCGGTCGATGCGGATTCGCCGCGGGATCCGGGCGGGGTAGTGCGCTGGCCAGGGCTCGCAGGTGGGGTGGGGGCGGGTGGTGATTGGTTGCATGCGGGGGTAGGTGGTGCAGGCGCTGGTGGATGGTGGGGCCGGGGCGGAAGCGACGCAGGCGGGTGATCCAAGAGATTTGGTGGGGATCGGGGTGGATCCGGTGTGGACGGAGGTGGCTGTGGCGACTGTGTGGGAGGTGTGTAAGGGAAGTTGTGTTCGTCAAATGTGACGTGTCGGGAGACGATCACGCGCTGGGTTTGCAAGTCGAAACATCTATAACCCTTGTGCTCGAGAGGATAGCCTAGGAAAACGCACTTGGAGGAACGAGGAGAAAGTTTGTGTTCCATAGTGGCGGAAGTGTTGGGGAAGCAGAGGCATCCAAAGACGCGCAAGTGGTCGTAGGAGGGATGGACTCCGTGGAGAAGAAAATATGGTGTGGCATTGGCTATGGCACGAGATGGGCGACGGTTGAGCAAGTAAGTTGTCGTGTGGAGAGCCTCAACCCAAAACGGGGGAGTGAGATGGGCTTGGAGCAGAAGGGTTCGTACTATGTCATTGGTGGTGCGAATGAGCCGTTCGGCTTTGCCATTTTGGGGAGAGGTGTGTGGGCAGGAGAAGCGGAAGGCGATGCCGTTGGAGGAGAATAAGGAACGAAGAGACGAGTTGATGAATTCGCCGCCGTTGTCACATTGCATTGCTTTGATTACAACATTGTATTGGGTGTGGACAAAGGTGAAAAGCGTTGTAAGAGAGTGGAGGTGTTGGATTTGTTGCGCATATGAAAAGACCATGAGTAATGAGTGAAATCATCGAGTACAATAAGATAGTATTGATAGCCCGAGAAGCTTACAACGGGGGACGTCCACAAGTCACAATGTATCAAATCAAATGGTGCAAGTGTTTTGCTAAAAGAAGATGGGAAGGGAAGGCGCGGCTGACGGCCTAATTGGCAAGCACTACAAGGTGAGTGAGCTGCTTTATTACATGGGGTAAGAAAATCCTTGGCTAAAGTAGACATGGAGTGGGCTCCGGGATGGCCAAGCCGGCGATGCCACAAGTCCACCGTGGAGATGGTGAAGACGGAGGGCGTAGCGCTTTTATTGTCGAAGAAGGGGTAGAGATCACCATGGCTAACGGAGATCATGAGTACCTTCCGAGTGCGAAGATCCTTCACAAGAAAACCACAAGGGTAAAACTCAATGGAGCAAGCATTGTCACGTGTGAAACGACGAACAGAAATAAGACTAGTGACTACGGTTGGGGAAACAAGCACGTCGGTGAGGCGAAAATCGTAAGGGTGAAGGGTGGCCGAGCCGGAGGCAGTGACGGGAAGGTGAGTCCCATTGCCGACAAGTATGCTAGGAGGAGCATGCTTTAATGAATAACTAGACTTGGTGATGTTACCTGAGTTGCCCGTCACGTGAGAGGATGCACCGCTGTCCAGATACCATTCGGGTGCAGGTTGGGGAGGGAAGCCACCGGAGCTGTAGGCGGCATTGAGCATGGCGGCGTGCTCCCAAGAGGGTGGCTGATGCGGGTAGAACTGAGTCGGAGGAGCCTGAAACACCGGGTAGGCCTGCGCATGAGACCCGGGGCGCGGACCAAGCACACCAGCGGCATTGGGAGGGACCCAGCCGGAGCGCGGCAAGGGCAGCGCCATGCCGTAGGGGGCGAAGTAGCCGGTGAAGGGCGATGCAGGAGGTGGTGGAGTGAGCCCGGAGTTGTCGCCACGGCCGCGACCACGTCCACGGCCACGGCCACCGCGGTCACCACGACCACGACCAATCGGTGGGGTGGGTGGATGAGGAGTGCCGCGGGCACCACGGTCACCACCATCGCGGTCGCCCCGATCGGAGGAGCGATCACCCCGGTCATTGGTGGCCCGACCGCCGGTGCTGGAGCTGCCGCCAGCGGAGCCGCCACCGGTCAGAGCGAAGGCCGAAGCGCTCTCCTCGGCCGCGCGCTGCTCCTGGGATTGTTCGGCGAGGATGACTCTGGAGAGGACGGTATCGAAGGGAAGGCCCTGATCGCCGAGGACGACGCGGATGGTGTCAAGCCGCTTGTCAAGGCCGTGGAGGAACTGGGTGGTGAGATCCACCTCAGTGACGGCGTGATCGATGTCAGCCAAGCCATCGGTGAGGAGCTTCATGCGGCGCGCGTATTCAGACACCGAGAGATCGCCTTGCTTGAGGTTGCGATACTGGCGATTAAGGATCATGTAGCGGGCGGCGCGATTGGCAAGGAAAAAGTCCTTGATCTTGTGCCAAAGAGCCAAGGTGGTGGTGGTGCCGACGATGTGATCGCACATGGTGTCGGAGAGGGTGGCGTAGATCCAGAGGACGACATGGGCGTCGAGCTCAAGGTAGTCGGAGGTGGCATTGGGAGGTGGTGGGTGCTCGATGAGGTAGGAAACACCGTAGCGAATGAGCACCATGAGAAAGAAAGTCTTCCACTTGTGGTAGTTGTGATCTGCGGGGTTGAGCAGGAACTTGATGTGATTGGAGATGTGGTCGGCGTAGATCGGCAGACGCGGCGCAGGGGGGCGGGAGGAGGGGCGCCGGAGGTGAAGAGAGGGGCGAACTGGGATCCAGAGGCGGCGGAGGAGCCGCTGAGAAGGGAGGGGTGGTGCCGAAAACGAACGGCGGGGAGGTGGTAGCGGAGGAGGAGGAGTTCGTGACCGCAGCTGGCGCCGTGGGGGAGGAGAAGGAGCCAGGCGAGTTGGCGGAGCTCGTGGCGGCGAAGGAGGAGTCCGGCACGGTCATGGTGGAACCTGGAGTCTGATATCAAGTTGGATTGTATATTTCCTTGCTTGACCAAATCAGTTACAGAGTACAGGTATATATCCTCCTCAGAGATGAGCGATGCGCTCCTACAAGCGTGGCACGCAGGCCACGAGCGCTGAGATCCTACAAAGTAGGATTGACTAAAGCTGTTACAACAAATGGTTACAATGAGAATATTCACAGATTAACACTCCTTCCTAGCCTTTCATGCCAGCCGCCGCCTTGGTGTTGGCAAACTCAATGGTCATGGGGCGGGACTCATATGCCACATCGGCTAGGGCGCGCGACGGCGACGACTTGGGTCGAGAGGATGCAACATGGGTTGTTTGCCGCAACGCGTAGCCGCGCTGAAAGATGGAGGGCACGTGCGCCTCTATGCCGCGCTTCGCTTGCCGGTTCAGATTTTCACGCGAAGTTGGGAGCTGGACGGGGTCAAGGTCGAACTCAACGCCACTGAAATCCGGCTTCCAGCGCAACTGTTTGGCAGCTATGTGGTCCTTGCCATCAGCGAGACCAGCGCCGATAGCAAGCCCTTGCAAGAGTCTTGCTTAGGACATGGAGGCACCAACCATGGCTGCAAGATTGAGTGTGGTTTTTCCAAGCCCGAGCTTCACGGTACCCTTTATCCTCACCATCAGTTTTGGCCTCTGCTGTTTTGGGATACGAGCACAATTTGCTGGGTCAGAGCTATGGTCGTCTAATACACTGACAGCAGACCTGCAGATGTTGCAGGAGTCAGTCGTTTACTGCACAATAGACAGATGGTCCATAAAGTTGGACACTGTTCACTATTCACATGCACTGCCCGACACATGCACATGCACATGGGTGAGCCAAGAACGTTTCAGCAGGATCTTCTATGGACCTTTCTTATTTCGAGGAGAAGGAACACCTGAACACATGAGAAGCCACATCGTTCTCTGGAGAAATAGATCATGGTCTTAGAATTACTGCTGGCTTTTATCACCTGCCTCCTCTCTCCGCGCAAGAGAAAGAGAGAGAGTGTGTGGCTTTTTATATAATTTCTAGAGTATGTAGAGAGAGAGAGAGTGGGCAGGGCACCATACATTTGACAGAATAAAATGTGGGAATTTTGTAATTTCTAGAGCATATAAATTCAGTACAGAAGGTGATGTTAGTAGGTAGAATTAGAAATTTGATTGTCAACATGAAACTTTTTTTACAATGTGCTACAAAATATTCTGATGATAACTTAGTCCAACTACACGTGTATAAAAAGCATGAAGAAATATGTTTTTTTCTGTACAATGTAATATTATAATAGTTGCAACTTGTAGGTAGGAGCTATACTGGGCATCGTGTCAACTATGAGTTTGTCTCACAGCAAGATAGCCTGCTGCTACAGGGACGTTTCAGCTCACGAACAAGACATGACTTGACAGCACCTGTTAATGAGACTGCAGCGCGCTCTCTTGATGCTACTTTTCTACACAAATCTCGAAGCTAACCAACAGCCCAGATAGGAGGTACCGTGTAGCTCGAGCTAGGAAGAAACTTTGTGTGCAAGATTTTGTATGAAGTGCTATATAATCCGTTCAATTCGTCCATTTTAGGAAAACTAAAGGATGCAGCCTTCTACCATTCTTTTAGTATGTTCTTATGTGGTTAAAATTGAGTCTAAGTGATGTTGTTTCTTAGGATGATGCAAGTCTTTACACAGGCGGTGAATCAGTTACCATCAAAGGCCGTTGAAACACAGGCAATTGGTCAGCATGCGTCTTCACCTACATAACATATAGTTTATACACGGTTTGATCCAAAACGTCTGGCTAGCACTGTCCATAGTTGCATTCTTACAAAGTTCATTAGGAAAATCAAATTGATTGTGAAATTACTTCATTGTGTGTCAAGTAAGGCTCTTCTTCAACTCCCATCTTCTCTTTTCGCTTTCTTCTCTTGCGATCTACCCATCTACGTCGTTGACTGGTGCACTATTCCAGCATTTGGCCGCTGGCTGGATAGCTTATCGGATCTTGAATTCGATATATCAGGGCTGGAACCAAACCATTACCAACACAAAAATCCAGTTAGCTTTACCGCACAAAAAGTTCACGTTTTGAAGCTTGGTCAAGGTATCTGATATGATGGCATGGCACTTGATTTACAAGGTGAAAACTGATCGCTAATCTACGGTTTAGGAATCACAGTATATGTGCTGATCCCCAACTATTTTGGCAAGAAAATTTCTGATGGAAACCCTTCAATTTGTTTATGGTCCTGAAGTAGTTGTCGAAATCTTGTTTTTCTGACTGTTTGAATCAAATTTCAGCCATTTCTAGGACACATATCAAGATTCTTGAGTGGCGCAAAATAAATAAATAATATCGCCTCAAGGAAGAACTACCCCCTCATCCTATATATACCTAAGAGATTCATCCCCATTACCATATTTATCTTCACATGCAAGCTGTCCACATCAGCCATGCAGCCACGTCAGCCCATCTAATGCTTTTCGTTTGATGTTCATGCCACATCATTCCCTGCCGCCTCCAAGAAGGTGGAGTCGTTACCTCCGCCACAACGCATGGGTTGTACGAATCCATTCCTGTCCAATTAACTGCCCTAACCATTAATTTAATCTCTAGATTCTACTATTCATCTTCTCTCCCATACGCATTGGAGTACTATTCATCTTCTCCACCGAATTAAGGGTCTGTTTGGTTCCAATAAGTCACCTGACTTATAAGTCAGGTGACTTAAAACCAGTGGCTTATAAGTCACGCCTGTTTGGTTGTCACCTGACACACCTTTCCACACCAATCAACATTATTCAGGTGGTGGGACCCATGCAAAAGGGGGTGACTTATAAGTTTTAAGTTGGGGTGAAGCAACTTATGACTTATAAGTTGGGGTGACTTATATGTCGGGTCTGTTTGGCAAAATAAGTCACTTTTTTCACTTTTCGACTTATAAGTTGGTGACTCATTTGGAACCAAACAGGCCCTAAAGGCAGCCCTTTCCTTTTCTTTTATAGAACGAACTATGTCATTTGACTATTTTCTCCCACACGCGACTGTTCCTTTTCGTCTTCCATCCATCGATCATAAATAGATGCGCATTGGTTCCTGCACGAAGCAAAGCGCCGCCGCCTCCTGCCTCGCTCCTCCCCGTTGTTGTTGCATCACGAGCGCTCCCACCCTCCCTCATGATACCCTGATCCATTCCCTCTCCTCTGCCCAGCCCCTGCACAAGTCACGCAGGAGGCCTTCTTCCCACTTCCCCCACCCCCTCTTCTCCCGATCCAACCCCTGCGTGAGCTGGAGGAGGAGGATTGCGCGCGCTAGAGAACTCTAGTACCCTCCTACCCCCACCATGGTGAGGCCTTCTTTTCCAATCTGTAGGTAGGTAGACGACCAGATGGCGAGGACGAGGCCCTGTTCACTGTCGCCTCATCTCCACCAAGATTGAGGCTGATCCACTCCTGCACGCTGTCGGAGAACCCCACAAAGATATCTCCGCCCGAGCCAGAGGTAGATGGCGAGGACGAGGGGCTGCTTGTCGTCGCCTCATCTCCTAGCGATCGAGGCGATCTGCTCCTGCATGCCGTTGGGAATCCCACGCCAAGGCCGATCTGCTCCAAAACACGCGTTTGCCGTGACATGGTGACAGCTACGAGCATCTTACCCACAACTCTCTTTTCTTCCTATTCATTTCTTTTTGTGGATTTATCTAGTGGATGCATCTGCGTGGATTCTTCTTAAAGGGTCCCGATAACTGTCACACGTGTGGTGTATCGGGTAATTGTGCCACACGCCTCGTGTGGCATGGACAGCAACCAGCCCACACACCGACGTGTGGGCAAAACAACTAATGCCCACACACCTCTTTTTTTCCCTCCCGAACCCTCTCACATGCGTGCGTGTGGGCGAAGTTGATAACGCCCACACGCCCGTATGTCAGGACTCGTACCCTCCTGGTCCCGCACGCCACGCGTGACGCCCACCGCGCACCCGCAGTTGCCATGGTCCAGACCCTCGTCCATGTTCGTTTAACTGCAGTTGTCATGTCGCTGAACTACGGTTGCCATGTCGGACAACTGCAGTTGCCATGGTTGCTCAACTGCAGTTGCCATGTATGGTCTGATCTAATGTAGTTGTCATGATTTCAAAATTTTAGGAGTTGCAACATACTAACACTAGGCAGTTGAGAGAGTTGCCATGTGCTCACAAGCATGCTAGGGCAGTTGCCATGTAAAAAGGAAGAGTTGCCATCTGCTTACGTGCACGTTAGGGCAGTTGCCATGTACGTGCACGTTGGGGCAGTTGCCATGTACCATGCAAAGACTCATGGCAATTCGGTAAAAGAGAGTTGTCATCTGCTTACGTGCACACTAGGCAGTTGCCGTGTACCCTGCAAAAACACATTGCAACTCGGGTAAAAAAAAGAGTTGCCACCTGCTTATAAAGCACACTAGGGGCAGTTGCCATGTGCGCTGCGAAAACACATGGCAACTAGCAGCTTGGGTGTGGGAGAGGAGACGGGCGTGTGGGCGAGATGGCAAATGCCCACACACTAGCCCTTGTGTGTGCGTGCAAAGTGGCGTGTGGTGCGAACTGCTGAACGCCCACACACCGGCCCCTCCGTGTGGTAAAACGGATGTGTGGGCGACCTCTCTCACACACCACACACGTGAGTTGTCCTACGTGGCATACAAAATCAGCTAATTCGTGCCAAGATTCGTGCAGAAGTTACTGGACGGTGATGGAGACGTGTGGGTGAGTTGGCTAATGCCCACACGTGTGGGCATTAACATTTCCGTTCTTAAATTGTTTCAACAAGATTGCCATTGTTATCCATCGGGGGATATTATATTTATACCAAGTGCCGCTCCGATTCGTCACACATACAACATGAGAGGTATATTCATCGCTAAGCTGGATCATCATGTTTTCATTTCAATCAAAGCTATTCTGATATTGTTATTTTACTTGGTACAAATAAATTTTTGGCCATTTTGAGCCAGTTTTGTTATAACTCATCTAGATGAGATATAATTTGGTTTCATTCACCTTTTATAGCCATTGGATGTGATGCTATAAGATGCATGTATGCTGACGTGGATTATATCTGTGCTTGTTTTCAAAGTGAATGAGACCAAATTATATCTCATCTAGATGAGTTTTAGGTACTCCCATTTTGTGCACCAAACC
Organism: Aegilops speltoides; assembly: GCA_021437245.1. Taxonomy (NCBI): domain Eukaryota; kingdom Viridiplantae; phylum Streptophyta; class Magnoliopsida; order Poales; family Poaceae; genus Aegilops; species Aegilops speltoides. The sequence goes on along the minus strand of CM038146.1, from coordinate 94,754,653 downwards.
AAGCAGCTAGCTAATGGTGTGTCAACTATTAAAGGTAAATATCTCATTATGGCCAAGTTATAATTATACAAATATTTAACATGTACTGGGTTATTAACGTATAGCTGTTTTGAGTGGTCTTGACTCATCTGATGCTGGGAATTTGTTGACTGCAGCAAGGATCAACTTGCCTGGAAAGACAACACAGAAGGGCCTGATGCATTATGCACTGCTTGGGTGCATCATGGGCGCCGAGGAATGTAGCTGACAAGTTTTCATGCATAGTTACTTTGTGTTGCAAACAAATTCTGTCTTCAATGCGATAATTTGGACCTCATTGCTTATGATAAGTACTCATGCCCTTTTCAGACAAATGCTTTGAGACAAAGAAATTGGTACCCACTTTGGCAAAAATGAGAGAAGGAAATTTGTTATTTTTGTTGATACTAGAGCTCCACCACTTCACTGGCACGTATTGTAAGCAACTATGATGGCCAATCTTTTTTCTATAGTTAGCATTCTTTGTGTAGATCACAAGCATGCAGATACAAAGATTGATTTACTACAATAATTACTATAACTATCTCAAAAAGGCATTTGTATATAACCTTTCATATTGTGCCCATTTCAGAATCTCCTTTAGTGTGTTGATATACATTAATATAAATATAAGTCTTTGCTTATGTCCTATATTTAGTAAAGAAATGATCGCATAATTCACATTCTGTAGTATTTATATTTATACCAAGTATTGTGTCCATTGCAAAAAATATCTTAAGTACGTAAATACACTATGCAAAGAGTTGTTCAAATTATCTACCATCATGTTTATAGACTACGAATTCCCGCAGAAACGCGTGGGGTATCCTCTAGTTTATACAATCCAGCATACACAGGGAGTCAGGGACAACTTCAGCTATCGATTTATTTTAGTTTTCGTCTTCCCTATTAAGTTCCTAATGAATAGTGTAGTGACATCCAACTTCTTAGGTGCAATGCTTAGCTTTTCGTTTTGATAGTAGATGGAGCTTCCGTACAACACGTTTAGGAATTGGGCTTGTTGTAGTGTCCCAACAATGGTGTCATTTGACAAAGATTTTAAAAAAATAGTTGTTTATCGTATTTGTGCCAAAAACTAGATTAATTATGTCACACCATTTTTCATGATGCTATTTTGTTAACTTTGATCAACAAAGTCGACGGACAAGATGCAAATGGGACCAATCCATGGTCTATCTTTGAGGAAGAAAACATATAAGCTTCTTATTATGTAAGAACAGTTTGTTCTTTTGATTTAGAGCATAAGCAAAATGTCAACTTTCATTCTAGTTCTCTCAATTAGTCTCACAATCTTAATATAAATGGACGCAAGGAGATGAATTGGATTTGGTCCGACGCAATCGAGAGTGTCGAGTTCACCACACGTGTTGTAGGAGGAACACCACATCAATAGGAAACTATTTTTACCAATACGATTTGTGTTTTCTAGTGCCTTTTAATATTACTCCCTTCAATCCACGTGTCTAGATACATCCATATCTAGACAAATCTAAGATAAATAATATGGCTAGGAGGAAGTAGCTTATTCTCACCTGAATGATTTCTAATAGTAGTTTTTTTGCCAGAAGATTCCTAATAGTAGTTGCACACCACGTGGTACACCCGGCTAGCACACCCATGATTTTTTAACATGTTAAGACTTGGATTGAGAAACTTCATATGTATACCAGTTCCGAAATGTTCCATTTGTATACTTCATCTAGTACACACTTCTATCTAGATACAAAAATAGATGAGTACCTACTTCATATATTTATGTGTAAGACAATGATTTTGGGGGAACCAGCTCAACCATCTAGGGGTATATATATAATGGGTGTGTTTACAATTGGTACAATATACATACATAAATACAGAAGTTATACATAGTCTAACACCCTCCCTCAATCTTAGCCACTTTCTAAAGAATTGAGAAGGGTAAGATTGCGCCTACAGGCCTCGAATTGTGGTAGAGGCAATGGCTTGGTGAAGATGTCTGCAAGTTGATCCTTAGAACAGATGAACTTGAGCTGTAGTTGCTTCTGTGACACACGTTCCCGTACAAAGTGTTAGTCAACTACAATGTGTTTCGTTCGGGCATGAAATACCGGATTTGCAGAGAGGTATGTAGAGCCTGAAAGAACATGCGGTGCCCCTATGTTTGGTTTTGGTAATTGATGACAATCTCTATGGACTAATGGTTGTCTTGAGTTATATTTGAAGGATTTGTCCATAGGCTTTTCTTGAAGTCCATGTGTTGGTTTCAAGGAGTTTATGAGTTGACCAAGGTGCTATTAAGGAATTATCCAAAGATTGGTCATGCGAGTGTTGAGCTTATTGCAAGCATGTCTTGAAGAAGAAGGTTGTGTGATCATTCATGTTTACCTTCAATACATCATCCAAATGAAGAGAGTTTCAAAGATTCAAGGTTGATCAAGACTAAGTCAATAGTGAATCAAGTTGACTAACTCACAAAGCGTAGAAGATGTACCGAGAGGGATCAAGTGATCCCATGATATGGTAAGCATTGTCCATTGCACTTTATGTACTAACCCATGGTCTATGTGAGAGTTCTATGTGGGGTTAGGAACGTATCCATGGGCTTGCATCAAGAGGAAGATATCATACAACCCATGGAAATGATGACATCAAGTGGTGATCGTCATCAAGATCGCCGTGTGCAAGTTCAAATGGAGCATCACGAAGAGATCAAGTGCTTGAATCTTTCCATCCATTGTGGTGTCAATGGACTTGTGAAGATGAGCCGAAGAGTGGCTCACCCATAGTGGACTATGGGGGAGCAATCATCTAGTCTTCATCGAGCCAACACAATCAAGAAAGGTGGTCCAACTTGAGGGAGTGAAGATCGTCATCATCTAGCTCAAGTGGACCATGTGCAAGGCAAAGGTTTGCCCTTGATAGGTTTTCTATTTTACCGGTCTCATGGTAGTTGTGGGAGACCGGGTTATAGGATCGATTGCCGTACTATCAAGGGGGGCTCTCGATGAGTTGCTTGATCGTATCATTCGTAGAGAGCTCAAACCATTGCATCCTTGCATCATGTTTCTTGGTTCTTGTTTGATTCTCTTTATGAGTCTTAGAGCTTTTGGTCATCTTGATGACAAGCTTGAGTTCATCGAAAACGGAGTTTGCATGCGTCTTCTATGATGTTTTCGGCGTTGGAGGTTTTACCCATCTTCTCCGAGGAAGGGTTCTCACCTTTTTCTTTTGGGCCTTTTCTAATTTGCTTATTATTGGTATTTCTATCAAGATTGTGTTAGCCCTTGTCGTTAGCTTTCCAACAAACTTGGTTTCGTTGAATTCGGAGTCCGTTTGCAAAAGTTGTGGCTGTTTTGGTGAAGGCTGCAGCGGTACTACCGCGACTAGAGCGGATGTAATTTTTTACTACTGCTCTAGAGCGGTACTACCGCGGCTCCTGAGCGGTAGTACCGCTCCATAGCAGTACTACCGTGGCTCCTAAGCGGTAGTACCGCCCCGGACCAAAAACTCGTGTTTTCTCCCTCGATTGGGATGTTTTGAGCGTGCTAAGCGGTAGTACCGCTCCTCCAAGCGGTAGTACCGCTTGTGCACGACCTGAGCACATAACGGTTGGATTCGGGAGGTCCTATAAAAGGGGGTTTTCTTCCCCATTGAACCTTATCCTTTGAGCTCGTGTTCTTCCCCATTGTTGACCTTCTTCGAGCTTGCTAACTCTCAATCCCTCCATGGATTCTTGCTCGTTTTGAGGGAAAAGAGAGGAGATCTAGATCCACATTCCCACCAATCACTTTCTCCTTTTGTGGGGGAACCCTTTGGATCTAGATCTTGGAGTTCTTGTGTTCTCTTCTTCGTTCTTCCTCTCATTTTCCTCCCTAGCATTAGTTGCTTTGGTGGGATTTGGGAGAGAAGGACTTGGGCACTCCGTGTGCCCTTGCCATTGCATTTGGTGCATCGGTTTGAGTTCTTCATGGTGATACGTGGAAGTGAAGTTTGAGAAGCTTATTACTCTTGGGTGCTTGGTACCCTTGAGCTTGTTCCTCTTGGGTGCTTGGGCACCCTAGACGGTTGGTGGTGTTCGGAGCTCAATCATTGTGGTGTAAAGCTCCGGGCAAGCGTCGGGGTCTCCAATTAGGTTGTGGAGATCGGCCCGAGCAATTTGACGGGTACCGGTGATCGCCCCCAAGGGTTGCCAAAGTGTACGGGTTCGGTGACCGCCCCCAAGGGTCGGCATTTGTACGGGTTCGGTGACCGCCCTCAAGGGTCCCTTAGTGGAATCACGGCATCTTGCATTGTGCGAGGGCGTGAGGAGATTACGGTGGCCCTAGTGGCTTCTTGGGGAGCATTGTGCCTCCACACCGCTCCAAACGGAGATTAGCATCCGCAAGGGTGTGAACTTCGGGATACATCACCGTCTCCGCGTGCCTCAGTTATCTCTTACCCGAGCCCTTTACTTGTGCACTTTACTTTGTGATAGCCATATTGTTCTTTGTCATATATCTTGCTATCACATAGTTGCTTATCTTGCTTAGCATAAGTTGTTGGTGCACATAGGTGAGCCTAGTTGTTGAAGGTTTTGTGCTTGACAAATTAATCACTAGGTTCATTCCGCATTTGTTCAAGCCTCTACCGTAATTATTTTAGAACGCCTATTCACCCCCCCCCCCTCCCCCCTCTAGGCGACATCCACGATCTTTCAATTGGTCTCAGAGCCTCGTCTCTCTTTGTTGGGCTTAACCGCCTAGAGAGTAAAGATGTCGACTAGAGGATTAGGATTCTCTGACACTCTTAGTTTCGATGGCATAAATTTTGATGTTTGGGTAATTCATGCTTAATCTCTTTAGGGTCATGGACCCAAATTTAGAGCGAATTGTAGATATGGGTTTTCTCCTCCAAAGGATCCCCAAAGATTATCTTTAGAGAATGAGAAAAACTCTTATCTCAATGCTCAAGCCTCTAATGTGCTTTTCGATGCTTTGAGCAATGTAGTTATATTTCAACTCATGCCGCTTTTGGGATGCTCATGAGTTATGGACAAAGCTTCAAGATAAATATGGTGTGTCCAAGATTTGTGGGGATGGTTGTTCTCCTCCACCTCCGGTCATATAGTCTTCTCAACTTCTTCTACTTCACCTACATGTGGTTTGCCACAAGGTAATGATATGGTGAGTAGTGTTGGTCATTGCAATGATGACAGTATGCTTATTGTGGATGATCCTTCATCACTATATTATTGCAATGCTCCTCTTTGGGCTTTAACACTTGAGCACTCCAAATGTTTCACATGCTTGTGTTGATAGTCCTTGCATATCATGTAGAAATTGCTTGACTAAATATCATGATGATATGCTTGCTATGTCTTGTTGCCATGATAAAAATGCATCTATTTCCTCGAATTGTTGTGCTAACAATGTAGAGGAAACCGAACACTCCATGGAACAAGATGTGGTGCTTAATGGTGCCTCAAGGGATCCTACATCATCATCTATTGCGTTTTGCCTTATGGCTAAGGCGTCAAAGGTATCTCCTACTTTCTACGCCAATATGTCTCTTGATGATGATGTTGATGCTAATGATGATGAGGATAATGATGAAGAGAATGATAATGCTGCCTCCTTAAAAGTTAAGGGGGAAATGGTTTTTAAAGCTCTTCATAAAAATAAAATTGCTCGTTCCAACTTCATGGAAATTATGTCCATTGCTATTGAGAGCAAGAAATATATTGATGAGTTGGAATCTGGTCTTGAGGAGCATGAGGTCCCATTGATAAAATGGAAGGTCATGGGCATGATTACGCTAATGAGATTGCAGACCTCTCTCAAGCTCTTGAACTTGAACAAACCACCAAGGAATCTCTTGAGGAGACTTTTGCTCTAGAATTGTCTAGAGTGAAGGAATCTACTGATAGAGCCCTTGAGGTGGCCAATGTTTTTGAAACTAAAAATGCTAAGCTTGAAGTTGCTCATGCTAGACTCCTTGAGGATTTTGAGCACCTCGAAAATGGCTCAAGGGTCATCAAGGGTGAGCTCATCAAACTCACCGAGTCTCATGCCCAACTTGAAGCTTCTTATTTAAAAGAGCTTGCCAAGTTGCCTTCTCCTCTTGTTGTTAATGATGATGCTTGTGCTACTAATTCTATTACTTGTGAAGCATCCATTTTGAAGGAGAATGTTGAGCTACGGGCTCAACTTGAGGTGCTATCTAGCAATTATGGGAAATTAGAAGAAATTCATGAAAAGCTCTCAAGCTCTCATGATGATCTTCTAGTATCCCATAGTGTGCTAAGGATAGCTCATGAGGCCATGATTGCTAAGGTAACATCTAGTGAGCCTCATGTGGATACTAGCACTACTTCTAGTCAAAATGCTATATTGATATGTGCTAGTCCTTGTAATTCATCTACTCACAATGTTGGTACATCTTGTGATGAATTGCTTTCCTTGCCTTGTTGCTCTAACGATGGAGCTTATACTTCCTCTAGTACTTCTGTTGAGACTAACCATGTAGAGGAAATCAAAGAGCTCAAGGCCCAAGTCACTTCTTTGAAGAAAGACTTGGAAAAGTGTCATGAAGGGAAATTTACACTAAACAACATCTTGAGCGTGCAAAAACCCCCCAATGACAAAGGTGGACTTGGATTCAACTCCAATAAGAAGAAGAAGTCCAAGAGCAACAAGAAGAAGGGCCAAAACAAGTCAAGAATTCGCCAAGATTATTTGCTTCAAGTGCAAAATTGAAGGGCATCATGTTAGATCTTGCCCATTGAAGAAGAAGGCCATTAGTGACAAGCAACAAGGGAAGTGGCTACAAGTGCATTCTCATGCTCAACCTCAAGTTGAAGAAAGGCCTCTTCCCAAGAAGACTCAAGCTAATGCTTCTCAAGTTGAGAAATCAAGTGAGAAGAAAGTGAAGAGTAGACGTTGCTACCTATGCCGTGAGAAAGGTCACCTCGCTTCTTCATGCACTAGTGGTAACTTATCCAACCCAATTATTATTGATGATGTCTATTCTCTTGGGAAGGATAAGGTTGGCAATGTGTTTGCCAAGTTTGTTGGTATTCAAAGTGGTGTCAAGAAAAGAACCATTTGGGTAGCCAAGCCTATTGTGACTAACCTCTTAGGACCCAACTCGGTTGGGGACCACCAAGCTCAAACTTGATCAATAGGTGTTGGTTGGAGGGCATTGGAGACTTGGCTACATTACGAAGAATTAAGGGACTTCATCATTCTTATTGTCTCAAGCCAAGTCAATTGGATTATCAAGTTTCTATCTTATATCCAATGTGCCTCCTTGCGGTAACTTGTACTTAAATTGTTTACTTTGAAAGTTACTTGCCCCCCTTGCATGGTTTTGTTCCTTGCATGTGTTTGTATATGTTGTGCTTCCAACTTGCTTATCTTGAGCAATCAAGTATGTGTGTGTTGGTTTGCACATCATGTACATGTGTGTTGTGCGTTGAGCCTTTCTGCTTCTTGTTTGTATCCTAGTCGGCTCATGTGAGAGATTAATGGAACATCCCATTTTGGGGGAGTGATGTGCTTTGTGCACCTCACAATCCTATAAATGTGTGTACATGAGGAATACCATCTAGTATTGACATTACAAGATTATCTAGTCGCTTGGTGGTATATCTCTCATCAGAAATTCAAATTCTAAATAGTCCATTAATTAGCTCTTGTTTGTTCCTCTTATTGCCTCTTGTCAAGTTCTTATTGGTATCACATTATGGGGGAGTAATATGCTAAGTGCATATTACAAGCCTAGAAAATGTGTACATTTGAGATATTGTCACCTAGAATTGATATTGTAGATTATCTTGTTCCTAGGTGGCATGTTAGCTCTACAAGTTGCAATTTGCTTGTGTTTGGTGTGAAGATGATGTCGGATATCCTTGTTATCTACCACCGGGAATTATTTCCAAATACTTCTTGTCTTTGACAATTGGTAGTCTTATGTGTGGTAGAATTTGTTGATCATATTTACATTGGCTTTTGTGTTACTTGCCTTTTCTCTTGCCAAGGTTTGTGTCAACTCCCGTGTCTTCCATACCACTTGTGGATCTTGTTTATTTCTTGTTCTTGTCTAGTGTTTTCTAGATAGAGTGAAAGCGGTGATCCCACCTTGTGCATTTTGTATTCAAATACAAATCCTATATAATGCACAACTCGTGGGGGACCTATTCTATTTTCTTTAGAACACTCTTCTTGTGATCCTTATCAAGTGTGTTTTGGTGGAAGGCAAGCCATTTCTTTTTGGTACTTTGTGCCATCATGAAACTTTGTCGAGAGCTTGGTTTGTTTGGAACCATCCTCTCTTTGGGAGTTTGACATCTTTAGTTTAGTGTGTATCAATGGATATCTCATTCCTTGATGTATCTTTAATGATATCTTCCAAGTGATGATTTCTCCATTTGGTATCCTTTTCACTTGGCATTTCTTTGTCTTTTGGTTTCGGGTTTTGAAAGTCTTGAGCATGCATGTTTACTTCATGTATTTCATTTGGCATGCTTTCTTTCTTTGACTCAATATATAGCGGAAACTCCACCTAGTCTCAATTTGGATGAGATGTGCATGAAATTCATTTTCATATCTATATGCACATATTTATGTGGAGTTTGTCCTATGTATTGGTGTTTCTAACTATTTGGCCCGATGAGTTTGGGTACCGCTTAGTTTGTGTTGTTCTTCTAGGAACTTTTGGAGATGCATTGGATGCTCGGCTCACTCTCAAGGAAGGTGTTGTCACCATGTGCATATTGGAGTCAAGCTAGGATGATCAATGAACTATTATCTACCTTCAATTGGTATCTACTACTTCCTTCCAATGATATCTCGGTAACAAGTATCTATTCGTGCTTTCCCTTCTTGCATTCAACCTTGTGTAGGTTGCATCTTGGCATGATATTCATTTCATATCTTGTGATACTTGTTTCCTTTCTCAAAGCATCCCAACGATGATCTCTTGTTGCTAGTTGTGATGTCTTTGATGGTTGTGTGATTGGACTTCATTTATATACAATAAGACCATATCTAGCCAAGTGCTATGCTTCCAAGCAAATATCTTATTGGTATATTTATGACTTCCTTGTGGATATCTTGTTCCTTCGTGTTGTAACTATTTCGGGTGTACATCCTTCTTTGTAGATATATATATCATCAAGATTTCGCCTACATAGAACATTATACACTTGAGAGAAATTACATCTCTAGTTGATATCCTTTCTTTCACGTCCACCCTGTCTTTCTTATGTTATTTCTTTGGTGGCTCCGTGAAAGCATTTGCCTTGAGTGTGTGTCCTCTATCGTTGCATCTTGTTGCACTCTTGTGTGGTGAAGATTATTTTCCTCTTGCTTATCTTTACGAGGCTTTTGCCATCTTATTTGGTATCCCTCGTCTTGATGAGCCTCTCTTCGTCTATCTTCACCACGGGTTGTCACAAGCATAGGTTCTCTTATGCTTATTGTGAGCTTGTGAACCCGGTTGCTAGTTGTGTGTGGGAATGACATGCCTTGCACCGTGTATCTCATTCTTTCAAGACTATATTGATGCGTAATGCTCATCCGTACATTAGTCTTCTTTAATGCATTGCCTTGACTCACACACATCTTTTTGGTTGAGCCCATTCTTAAGTCGCCTCTGTTACATGTTGCTCAACCATGTGCTTGTTGCAAGTCCTAGGCTTTGTTTCCCATATGCTCACTTGCACTGGATGTGAGTTTCTATTGATTTTGGGGGAGCTATGATCCTATTTTGTGCACTTTGTATTCAAATACAAAAATTCTTATGTGTGCACAAATCATGGGGAGCTTCTCTAGTTTCTTTAGAACACTCCTTTGCGCTTATCATAATTTCTTTATTCCTGTGGCATGTCGGATCATTGGTCTAGTTGGTTCAATTGATATCCGTTGATTGCTTGCTTCAATTGTTATCTTCTGATTGCTTGTGTCTCTCTTTGTTATGTCTTTGTGTCATATCTTTTTGTTGCAATCTTTGGGCCTCGATATAGTTTGTCTTCCTCCAAGTATTGGCAGTTGGATATGTGTATTGCATTCCACTCTCTTGTTGAGAAATACACAATTTATGGAGGAACACCTTTTATTTTGGCCTTCTTAGCTTTTCACCCATTTTGGCAATCGATGCCAATGGGGGAGGAGTTTCAGAGAGTTTTGTGGAGAAGTCTTCTGAGTTTTCTCCTTGCTTTGGTTTTGGTTCCTGAGCATTTGCATCTCATTCTCATGCATCATTGGTTGTTGCATTGCATGGTGATGCATAATTCCTTGTATAAACTCTCTTGAAAGTGATTGTCATCAATTACCAAAATGGGGGAGATTGAAAGAACATGCGGTGCCCCATGTTTGGTTTTGGTAATTGATGACAATCTCTATGGACTAATGGTTGTCTTGAGTTATATTTGAAGGATTTGTCCATAGGCTTTTCTTGAAGTCCATGTGTTGGTTTCAAGGAGTTTATGAGTTGACCAAGGTGCTATTAAGGAATTATCCAAAGATTGGTCATGCGAGTGTTGAGCATATTGCAAGCATGTCTTGAAGAAGAAGGTTGTGTGATCATTCATGTTTACCTTCAATACATCATCCAAATGAAGAGAGTTTCAAAGATTCAAGGTTGATCAAGACTAAGTCAATAGTGAATCAAGTTGATTAACTCACAAAGCGTAGAAGATGTACCGAGAGGGATCAAGTGATCCCATGGTATAGTAAGCATTGTCCATTGCACTTTGTGTACTAACCCATGGTCTATGTGAGAGTTCTGTGTGGGGTTAGGAACGTATCCATGGGCTTGCATCAAAAGGAAGATATCATACAACCCATGGAAAGGATGACATCAAGTGGTGATCGTCATCAAGATTGCCGTGTGCAAGTTCAAATGGAGCATCACGAAGAGATCAAGTGCTTGAATCTTTCCATCCATTGTGGTGTCAATGGACTTGTGAAGATGAGCCGAAGAGTGGCTCACCCATAGTGGACTATGGGGGAGCAATCATCTAGTCTTCATCGAGCCAACACAATCAAGAAAGGTGGTCCAACTTGAGGGAGTGAAGATTGTCATCATCTAGCTCAAGTGGACCATGTGCAAGGCAAAGGTTTGCCCTTGATAGGTTTTCTATTTTACCGGTCTCATGGTAGTTGTGGGAGACCGGGTTATAGGATCGATTGCCGTACTATCAAGGGGGGCTCTCGATGAGTTGCTTGATCGTATCATTCGTAGAGAGCTCAAACCATTGCATCCTTGCATCATGTTTCTTGGTTCTTGTTTGATTCTCTTTGTGAGTCTTAGAGCTTATGGTCATCTTGATGACAGGCTTGAGTTCATCGAAAACGGAGTTTGCATGCGTCTTCTATGATGTTTTCGGTGTTGGAGGTTTTACCGGTCTTCTCCGAGGAAGGGTTCTCACCTTTTTCTTTTGGGCCTTTTCTCATTTGCTTATTATTGGTATTTCTATCAAGATTGTGTTAGCCCTTGTCGTTAGCTTTCCAACAAACTTGGTTTCGTTGAATTCGGAGTCCGTTTGCAAAAGTTGTGGCTGTTTTGGTGAAGGCTGCAGCGGTACTACCGCGACTACACCGGATGTAATTTTTTACTACCGCTCTAGAGCGGTACTACCGCGGCTCCTAAGCGGTAGTACCGCCCCGGACCAAAAACTCGTGTTTTCTCCCTCGATTGGGCTGTTTTGAGCGTGCTAAGCGGTAGTACCGCTCCTCCAAGCGGTAGTACCGCTTGTGCACGACCTGAGCACATAACGGTTGGATTCGGGAGGTCCTATAAAAGGGGGTCTTCTTCCCCATTAAACCTTATCCTTTGAGCTCGTATTCTTCCCCCATTGTTGACCTTCTTCGAGCTTGCTAACTCTCAATCCCTCCATGGATTCTTGCTAGTTTTGAGGAAAAGAGAGGAGATCTAGATCCACATTCCCACCAATCACTTTCTCCTTTTTGTGAGGGGAACCCTTTGGATCAAGATCTTGGAGTTCTTTGTGTTCTCTTCTTCGTTCTTCCTCTCATTTTCCTCCCTAGCATTAGTTGCTTTGGTGGGATTTGGGAGAGAAGGACTTGGGCACTCCGTGTGCCCTTGCCATTGCATTTGGTGCATCGGTTTGAGTTCTTCATGGTGATACGTGGAAGTGAAGTTTGAGAAGCTTATTACTCTTGGGTGCTTGGTACCCTTGAGCTTGTTCCTCTTGGGTGCTTGGGCACCCTAGACGGTTGGTGGTGTTCGGAGCTCAATCGTTGTGGTGTAAAGCTCCGGCAAGCGCCGGGTCTCCAATTAGGTTGTGGAGATCGCCTGAGCAATTTGACGGTACCGTGACCGCCCCAAGGGTTGCCAAAGTGTACGGAGTTCGGTGACCGCCCCAAGGGTCGGCATTTGTACGGGTTCGGTGACCGCCTCAAGGGTCCCTTAGTGGAATCACGGCATCTTGCATTGTGCGAGGGCGTGAGGAGATTACGTGGCCCTAGTGGCTTCTTGGGAGCATTGTGCCTCCACACCGCTCCAAACGGAGATTAGCATCCGCAAGGGTGTGAACTTCGGGATACATCATCGTCTCCGCGTGCCTCGGTTATCTCTTACCCGAGCCCTTTACTTATGCACTTTACTTTGTGATAGCCATATTGTTCTTTGTCATATATCTTGCTATCACATAGTTGCTTATCTTGCTTAGCATAAGTTGTTGGTGCACATAGGTGAGCCTAGTTTATGTAGGTTTTGTGCTTGACAAATTAACCACTAGGTTTATTCCGCATTTGTTCAAGCCTCTACCGTAATTATTTTAGAACGCCTATTCACCCCCCCCCTCTAGGCGACATCCACGATCTTTCAGTGCCGATATTATCACACCAAAGGATAGGAGGCTGTGGTTGGGACATACCCAACTCCTGAAGCAAAGACTGTACCCAGATATTCTCTGCACTAGCATTAGCCACAACCTTATACTCAACTTCAGTACTACTACGTGATACAGTAGCCTGTTTCTGAGCACTCCCGGCGATCAAGTTAGAGCCAAAGAACACAACATAGCCCCCCGTGGATCGCCTGTCATCCGGACTGCCAGCCCAATCCGCATCAGAGTATGCCAAGAGAACCCGAGAGGGAGTCGGTCGAATAAGCATCCCAAAAGACACTATGAACTGGACATAACGCAGGATGCACTTAACAGCAGCCCAATGAGTGTCTCGAGGAGCCTGAAGATACTGACAAACCCTGTTGACATCATAAGAAATATTTGGTCGCATGATCGCCAAGTACTGGAGACCACCAACAATACTCCGATACTTGGTTGCATCCGCACAAGACATAAGCTCACCATCAACAGCAGTGATCTTGTCCGTGGACGACATGGGTGTAGTAGTCCGTTTGCACTTAAGCATCCCAGCTTGCTGCAATAATTCCAAAGAATACTTCTTCTATGTCAGAACAATACCATCAGCATGAGAAGTAACCTCAACCCCAAGAAAGTAGTGAAGCTTCCCAAGGTCTTTGACAGCAAAATCAGCACCAAGAGAGCAAGCAAGAGCATCAGTAGCAAACCGAGAGGAACTGACTAGAGTGATATCATCCACATAGACCAAAAGATACATAGTGACTTCTGGCTTCTGGAGAAGAAATAATGAGAAGTCAACAGTAGATGGCACAAACCTATGAGCACGAAGAGCTGATGCAAGACGAGCATGCTAGGCACGAGGAGCTTGCTTCAAACCATAGAGCGCTTTGGTGAGACGACATATGTGATCAGGACGATAAGGATTAGAAAAACCAGGCGGCTGGCACATATAAACCTCTTCCTCCAAGAAGCCATGAAGGAAGGCATTCTGCATATCAAGCTATCGAAGAGACCACCCTCGAGTGACTACAAGAGAGAGAAGAAGCCGAATGGTGATAGGCTTGACAACGGGACTGAAGGTGTCCTCATAATCAAGACCATAGCACTGCCGAAAACCTCTGGCAACAAGGCGCGCTTTATAGCACTCAATAGACCCATGCGAGTGCTTCTTCACTTTGAACACCCATTTGGAGTCAATAATATTGACCTGTGGTGGTGGAGGAACAAGAGTCCATGTCTTATTGCAAAGAAGAGTGTGATACTCCTACTCCATAGCCTCCCGCCAGTGAGGAATGCGCAGGGCTGCCTGATATGAGCAAGGCTTAGAAGATGGATTCGCAACAGCAGCAGCCAGACATGCCGTCAACCAAGCAACAGTACCATCTGTGTGTTCCTTAGGGCGGAAAATACCACTGCGACTGCGTGTATGTGGACGGAGAACTTGAGCCGTCGAGGTTGAGGGTGCAGCCGGCGGAGGACTGGACGATGATGATGGAGAGGGACCAGCCGGTGAGGGGCTGGGCAGTGCTGACGAGGGACTGGGCGATGGAGTCGAACTCGCCAATGGGGTACCCAGCGAGGTAGGACCAGAGCCCGCCAGTGGGCTGTACAGCGAGGGAGACAACCCAAGCATGACTGGTGATGACGGCGCCACCAGCGTAGCGGGCCAAGCCACGGGCGACACCGGCGTAGAGGGCCGAGCCTCGGGCGACAGCGAGGCTGGTGTGACGGGCGTGCCGGGCCGATCGGAGGACAAGGCCGACCCGGAGTCAGCAGGCGACGACCCACACGGCGCCACAGGCACATCAGCCGAGCGTGCATGGGCGCGCGGGTCAAGGCCATGCAGCGAGGCGGCGCGATCGATGTGAGCATCAGAGAGCAACGACGAGGGAGGTGTTGGAGCCTCCAAAATTTCCAACCGAGCCCCATGTCTAGCGCCCACACCATGGTTAGGAAATAATACAAGAGAGTATGCAACATCATCAAATTGGTCAGAGGCAAGAGAGGATGAATGCATGGAAGGAGATGTATCTGTGGACACAGGTAAGTTGGCAAATGGAAACACAAGCTCATCAAACACAACATCCCGAGATATGTAGACACGATTAGTGGGAACATGAAGACATTTGTAACCTTTATGAAGGGAACTATAGCCAAGAAAGACACACTTTTTGGACCGAAATTCCAGCTTGCCTTTGTTATATGGTCGAAGATGCGGCCAGCAAGCACACCCAAATACTTTAAAGAAAGTATAGTCGGGTTGTTCATTACGGAGAAGTTCAATGGGAGTCTTCATGTTTAGAACACGTGTGGGAGTACTATTGATAAGAAAGCATGCAATGGTGAAAGCATCACTCCAAAATCGAAAAGGAACCGATGCATGGGCCAAAAGAGTGAGACCAGTCTCGACAATATGACGATGCTTACATTCGACGGAACCATTCTGCTGATGAGTATGTGGACATGCTAAACGATGAGCGATCCCAAGCGACTGGAAGAAGGAGTTGAGGTTGCGGTACTCGCCACCCCAATCCGACTGAACATGAACAATTTTATGCTTGAGAAGACGTTCAACATGTTTTTGAAACTGAACAACAATATCAAACGCATCAGATTTACGCTTAATAAGATAGAGCCAAGTAAAGCGACTGTAAGCATCCATAAAACTGATATAATAATTATGGCCACTAACAGAAGTTTGGGCAGGGCCCCATACATCCGAAAAAACAAGTCCTAAAGGATGTTTCACCTCACGACTAGACTCCGAAAAAGGAAGTTGATGACTCTTCCCCTGCTGACAAGCATCACACGATGCTACATCATTACAGCTAGACACGCTAGGAAGCTCATGACGATGCAAAACATGACGAACGATAGGTGTGGTAGGATGACCAAGACGAGCATGCCACTGTGACGACGAGACGCGAACTCCACTGAAAACCCGAGAGACTCCAGGATGCTCCAGACGATAAAGGCCCTGGTGGAGACGCCCACTAAGAAGAACGCCCCTCATGTCCCGATCCTTAATAAAAAGATCAAATGGGTGAATTTTGCAAAACACATTATTGTCATAAGTGAGTTTAGGAACTGAAAGGAGATTACACATCACAGATGGTAGAACATCACGAAGCTGAAGCCTCCTATTGACATGACTAGTAAGAAGAGATGCTTGACAAATATGAGAGATGTGCATACCTGCTCCATTGGCGCTCTGGATCTTATCGGAGCCGTGATAGGGCTCACGAGGATGAAGCTTCCCCATCTCATTCGTCAGATGCTTCGTCGCCCAAAGTCCATGTACCAAAGAGGATCGATGGAGCAGGACTGAGTGTGTCCCTGAGGCTTCTACGGTGCCGGGCGATCAACCATGGCAACCTAACGCGTAGTATTGCGTGTATCCTTGCCATCATTACCGAGACCGAGGAAGCTTTTCTGGAAGCGGCGATGGCACCAGAGGCCCAATGCCCGTCAAGGCCACACAGCTCGCAGAGCCACCGACCCCCATCGTCGGGAAGAGTCAAGGTGGGGGTGGACGAGGCCGGAGGCAGCGGTGCGGGCCCCTTGCCCGAGGCGGGCGGCTGAGCGCCACTGGAGGGGCGACCACCTCTGTATGCTGCATTGGCGGAGGAGGAGCCGCGGCTGCGGTTGGCACGACCGCCTCAACATGCTGCTCAGTGAGAAGAAGTCAAGAGTAGACCTCATGCGCCATCATGGGGGTCGTGTTGCCGCCAAGCTTTTAAATAGCGGATAGCGGACTGGTTGCGGATTGAGGTCCGTGTAGCGGAATGCAGATAGCGGGCGATATTGCGGGCGCTATGTCCACATAGCCAATTTAAAAAAACACTCATAAATTTGAGATTGTTGTGTATATTTCTAGGCCATTGACAAAAAAAATATGACAATTAATTTGAGAAATCATTATTTATATAAGAATATGAAATATAATTGAGCAATATTTGGTCGTGCAACCATGCAAGCAAGACACATTTACCAAAATAGATTACACAACAGAACAACAAGGACTTATATAGCGGGCGATATTGCGGATAGCGGACGATATAGCGGTCTAACAAGTGATATTGCGCCCGCATCATGACAACACGCTATTTTCTAATGCAACCTTAAACTAATAGCGGCAGGGTGACGCTACAGCTATTGCGGCCGCAATAGCGGAGGTAGCGGGTGCTATTTAAAAGATTATTGCCGTGCTCATTAATGATCTCGACCAAGCCATCATACTCTTCATCGAGGCCGTTGACGATGAAGGAGTTGAACTCAGAGTCGGCAAGTGACGTCCAATGGATGCCAGTGTGTCAGCAAGAGCCTTGACCTTGTTGTAAAACTCCGTGGCCATGGAGTCGAGCTTCTCATAGGCGCCAAGCTCGCGACGGAGGGCACTGACATGGGACTGCGACTGTGACGCAAAGGAGCTCTCAAGGATTGTCCAAGCCTCATGGGAGGTCTTTGGAAAGAAATTGAGCCCGGCCACAGCCGGAGAGAGCGAGCCCTGGATGGAGGAGAGGTTTGCCTGGTCCTGCCCCGTCCAGACACGGTGCGCCGGGTTGTAAACCGGACCATTCACCCTGTCCACCAGCGCGGGAGGGCAAGGAAAAGTTCCGTCAACGTATCCTAGCAAGTAGTGGCTCCCGAGGAGCGGAAGGACCTGCGCATGCCAGAAAATATAGTTGTCGTACAATAGCTTGACGGTGATGAGGTTGCCGAAGTGGAACGGTGGAGGCAACGAGCCCGTCGAAGGGACTGCTAGAGGCGCGTACGCCATGGGGGTAGGGACGGGTGGCGTGAGCGACGATGCGGGATTGGAACCCGCGGGCGGCGGCGGCGGATACGCCCCGTAAAGGGAAGGAGCCGTCGCGACTAGAGTGGATCCTGCTGGAGGCTCGGACGCCATGAGGGCAGGGTGGATTGGCGCAAGGCCGAACTCCAAGGCGTGACTGCCAGCGAGGTGGCCTTGGGCGCGAAGGCCAGAGGCGGGATGTCGCCGGTTGATGAGGCGGGTGAAGGGGCGCTCGATGTATGGATCATCAGTGCGTGACCCGGTGATGAAGAAGCCGGAGGATTGTTGGAGAAGAATGAGCCAACGCTTCTGGTCCCAATCTGAGGCGGTCGCATCGTGGCCGAGTCGAGCAGGAGAGAGAGAAGGGCGGCGAGCGAGGCCGGAAGAAACCTGGCGGAGGAGGATCTGGAGGCGGCGGCACCTGACGTGGCAGCGGCGCGATGTAGGGGCGGCGTCGCGATCAGGGTTTTGCGAAAGCAGAGGACGTAGCCAGGTCTGTTACCATGTAAGACAATGATTTTGGGGGAACCAGCTCAACCCTCTTGGGGTGGCTTATCTCATATATATAATGGGTGTGTTTACAATTGGTACAATATACGTACACAAATACATAAGTTATACATAGTCTAACATTATGTAAATTCTTAATGTCGAGTAGGGCGTTTTGGAGCTCGGCCTCCATGGAGGCCGGATTTTTTGAAAAATTCAAAATTCGCACTTTTCAATTTAAAAAAAAACTGAAAAAAATCATACAAGTAAACAAGGATGTTATGTGTATGTATGTAAAATTTGAGGATGAAATACCCTAAAATGCGGTCTGTGCAAAAAAGACAAATTCATGAACTTTGAGGATGAATAGTGCATCTACTAAAAAGCCTCAGATTTGTTCTTTTTGTGTAGCACTCATTTTAAGGTGTTTCGTCCTGAAAATTTACACACATATGCTTTATGTCTCTAAGTATGTGTGTATTTTTTTCAAAAAAATTTGAAACGTGAAAAATTGAATTTTCATCAAGTCAAACTCGGGCTCCATGGAGCCCGAGCTCTAAAGAGCATTTTCGCTTAATGTCCTACTATAAATATTACAGGGGACTCCTCCTTGCACTCCATGGGGAAGTACAATGTGAAGAGAGAGGGCGCCATAGCAAAGGTGAGGTGGTGTTATCCGATTTTAAGGGAGAGGGCTCCAACGAGAAATGTCTGCTGATACGTCTCCAATGTATCTATAATTTTTGATTGTTCCATGCTATTATATTACCCCTTTTGGATGTTTATGGGCTTTATTTTACACATTTATATCATTTTTGGGACTAACCTACTAACCGGAGGCCCAGCCCGTATTGCTGTTTTTTTGCCTATTTCAGTATTTCGAAGAGAAGGAATATCAAACGGAGTCCAAACGGAATGAAACCTTCGGGAGCATGATTTTTGGAATGAACGTGATCCAAAGGACTTGGAGTGCAAGTCAAGAAGAAGCCGAGGCCTCCACGAGATAGGAGGGCCCCCCCCCTATAGGGCGCCCCCCTGTCTCGTGGGCCCCTCGGGCGTCCACCGACGTACTTCTTCCTCCTATATAAGCCTACGTACCCCGAAAACATCCAGGGAGCAGACGAAACACAATTTCCACAACCGTAACCTTCTGTATCCGCGAGATCCCATCTTGGAGCCTTCGCCGGCGCTCTGCCGGAGGGGGAATCGACCATGGAGGGCTTCTACATCAACATCCTTGCCCCTCCGATGAGTTGTGAGTAGTTTACCACAGACCTACGGGTCCATAGTTATTAGCTAGATGGCTTTTTCTCTCTTTTTGGATCTCAATACAATGTTCTACCCCTCTCTTGTGGAGATCTATTCGATGTAAACTCTTTTTGCGGTGTGTTTTTCGAGATCCGATGAATTGTGGGTTTATGATCAAGTTTGTCTATGAATAATATTTGAATCTTCTCTGAATTCTTTTCTGTATGATTGAGTTATCTTTGCAAGTCTCTTCGAATCAGTTTGGTGTGGCCTACTAGATTGATCTTTCTTTCCATGGGAGAAGTGCTTAGCTTTGGGTTCAATCTTGCGGTGTCCTTACGCAGTGACAGAAAGGGTTGCAAGGCACGTATTGTATTGTTGCCATCGAGGATAATAATATGGGGTTTATATCATATTGCTTGAGTTTATCCCTCTACATCATGCCATCTTGCTTAATGTGTTACTCTGTTCTTATGAACTTAATACTCTAGATGCAGGCAGGAGTCGGTCGATGTGTGGAGTAATAGTAGTAGATGCAGGTAGGAGTCGGTCTACTTGTTACGGACGTGATGCCTATATACATGATCATGCCTAGATAATCTCATAAATATTCTCTTTTCTATCAATTGCTCGACAGTAATTTGTTCACCCACCGTAATACTTATGCTATCTTGAGAGAAGCCACTAGTGAAATCTATGGCCCCCGGGTCTATCTCTTATCATATTTGCTTCCAATCTACTTTTATTTGCATCTTTACTTTTTGCATCTATATTATAAAATACCAAAAATATATTTATCTTATTTTACTATCTTTATTAGATCTCACTTTCGCAAGTGGCCGTGAAGGGATTGACAACCCCTTTATTGCGTTGGTTGCGAGTTCTTTGTTTGTTTGTGTAGGTGCGTGGGACTTTTGAGGAGCCTCCTACTGGATTGATACCTTGGTTCTCAAAAACTGAGGGAAATACTTACGCTACTATTGCTGCATCACCCTCTCCTCTTCGAGAAAAATCAACGCAAGCTCAAGACGTAGCAAGAAGGATTTCTGGCGCCATTGCCGGGGAGGTCTTCGCTCAAGTCAAGACATACCAAGTACCCATTACAAACCCATCTCCCTCGCATTTACATTATTTGCCATTTGCCTCTCGTTTTCCTCTCCCCTACTTCACCCTTGCCATTTTATTCACCCTCTCTTTCCTAATCTCCTCCTCTTTTTTCGCTTGCCTTTTTCTGTCTGATTGTGTGTTGGATTACTTGTTGCCATGGCACAAGATAATACCAAATTGTGTGATTTCTCGAATACCAATAATAATGATTTCCTTAGTACTCCGATTGCTCCTCTTAATGATGTTGAGTCTTGTGAAATCAATACTACTTTGCTGAATCTTGTTATGAAAGATCAATTTGCCGGCCTTCCTAGTGAAGATGCCGCTACTCATCTAAACAACTTTGTTGATTTGTGTGATATGCAAAAGAAGAAAGATACGGATAACAATATTGTCAAATTGAAGTTATTTCCGTTTTCACTTAGAGATCGTGCTAAAGTTTGTTTTTCGTCTTTGCCTAAAAATAGTATTGATTTTTGGAACAAGTGCAAAGATGCTTTTATCTCTAAGTATTTTCCTCCCGCTAAGATCATCACTCTTAGGAACGATATTATGAATTTTAAACAACTTGATCATGAGCATGTTGCCCAATCTTGGGAAAGAATGAAATTGATGCTTCGCAATTGCCCTACTCATGGTTTGAATTTATGGATGATCATACAAATTTTTTATGCCGGTTTGAACTTTGCCTCTAGAAATCTCTTAGATTCGGCCGCGGGAGGCACGTTTATGGAAATCACATTAGGAGATGCTACAAAACTTCTTGATAATATTATGGCTAATTATTCTCAATGGCACACCGGAAGATCTTCTAGTAAAAAAGTGCATGCTATAGAAGAAATCAATGTTTTGAGTGGAAAGATGGATGAACTTATGAAATTATTTGCTACGAAAAATACTCCTCTTGATCCCAATGATATGCCTTTGTCTTCTTTTATTGAGAATAATAATGAATCTATGGATGTGAATTTTGTTGGTAGGAATAGTTTTGGAAACAGTGCTTATAGAGGAAACTTTAATGCTAGACCGTTCCCTAGTAATTCCTCTAATAATTATGGAAATTCCTACAATAATTCTTATGGTAATTTTAATAAGATGCCCTCTGATTTTGAGAATAGTGTGAAAGAATTTATGATTTCTCAAAAGAATTTTAATGCTTTGCTTGAAAAAAAATTGCTCAAAGTTGATGATTTGGCTAGGAACGTTGATAGACTTTCGCTTGATGTTGATTCTCTTAAAATTAGATCTTCTTCTCCTAAGCATGATATCAATGAGTCTCTCAAAGTAATGAGAATTTCCATTGACGAGTGCAAGGAAAGAACCGCTAGATTGCGTGCTAAAATAGATAGCTTTATAAAAGCGTGTTCTTCTAATTTTCATGAAAATAATGATGAAGATCTTAAAGTTATTGATGCATCTCCTATTAGATCTATGTTTTGCAATATGAATTTTGATAATTATGGGACTGATGATGAATCAACTTTGCCTAGAAGGCGTCCCAAAAATTCGGAGTTTTTAGATCTTGATGCTAAATTTGGTAAAAGTGGGATTGGAGAGGTCACAACTTTAAAAAGCATTGAACCCACTATCTCGGATTTCAAGGATTTTGATTATGATAATTGTTCTTTAGAAGGTCTTATTTCCTTGTTGCAATCCGTTGTTAATTCTCCTCATGCTTATAGTCAAAACAAAGCTTTTACCAAACATATTGTTGATGCCTTGATGCAATCTTATGATGAAAAACTTAAATTGAAAGTTCCTATACCTAGAAAACTTAATGATGAGTGGGAACCTACTATAAAGATTAGAACTAAAGATCACGAGTGTTTTGCTTTATGTGATTTGGGTGCTAGTGTTTCCACGATTCCGAAAACTTTATGTGATATTCTAGGTTTCCATGATCTTGATGATTGCTCTTTAAATTTGCACCTTGCGGATTCCACCATTAAAAAGCCAATGGGAAGGATCAATGATGTTCTCATTGTTGCAAATATAAATTTGGTGCCCGTAGATTTTATTGTTCTTGATATAGATTGCAATCTTTCTTGCCCTATTATTCTTGGTAGACCTTTCCTTAGAACGATTGGCGCGATTATTGATATGAAGGAAGGGAATATTAGATTCCAATTTCCATTAAAGAAAGGCATGGAGCACTTTCCAAGAAAGAAAGTCAAATTACCTTATGAATCTATCATGCGGGCTATTTATGAATTTAGTGCCAAGGATGGCACTCGCTAGATCTATCTTTGCTTTTATGCCTAGCTAGGGGCGTTAAACGATAGCGCTAGTTGGGAGGCAACCCAATTTTATTTGTGTTTTTTGTTTTTGCTCCTATTTAGTAATAAATCTTGCATCTACCTTCTGTTTAGATGTGTTTTTATCTTTTAATTAGTGTTTGTGCCAAGTAGAACCTATAGGATAACCTATGATGATAGTTGATTTGATTCTGCTGAAAAACAGAAACTTTGCGCGCACGAATATAAATTTGTTAAATCACAGAAACGTTCTTCTGCGTTGATTCTTTTTTATGCTGATCAATAAACAAATTGTCTAGGACTTCCTATTTTGGTAGGATTTTTAAAGTTCCAGAAGTTTGCGTTAGTTGCAGATTGCTACAGACTGTTCTGTTTTTGACAGATTCTATTTTTTGCGTGTTGTTTGCTTATTTCGATGCATCTATGGCTAGTAAAATAGTTTATAAACCATAGAGAAGTTGGATTACAGTAGGTTTTACACCAAAATAAATAAATAATGAGTTCATTACAGTACCTTATGTGGTGGTTTTGTTTTCTTTCACTAACGGAGCTTATAAGATTTCCTGTTGAGTTTTGTGTTGTGAAGTTTTCAAGTTTTGTGTAAAGCTTTTATGGACTATGGTATAAAGGTGGCAAGAGCCTAAGCTTGGGTATTCCCAAGGCACCCGAAGATATTCAAGGATAGCCAAAAGCCTAAGCTTGGGGATGCCCCGGGAAGGCATCCCCTCTTTCGTCTTTGTTCATTGGTAACTTTACTTGGAGCTATATTTTTATTCGCCACATGATATGTGTTTTGCTTGGAGCATCGTGTGTTATATTAGTCTTTGATTTTTAGTTTACCATAGTCATCATTGCTATACACACCTTTTGGGAGAATCCCATTTGATTAGAATTTGCTAGAATACTCTATGTGCTTCACTTATATCTTTTGAGCTTGATAGTTTTTGCTCTAGTGCTTCACTTATATCTTTTAGAGCACGGTGGTGTCTTAATTTTGAAGAAATTTCTAGTCTCTCATGCTTCACTTATATCTTTTTGAGAGTCTTTTAGAACAGCATGGTATTTGCTATGGTTATAAAATTGGTCCTAGAATGGTAGGCATCCAAGTTGGGCATAATAAAAACTATCATAGGAAGTGAATTGGATGCTATGATCAATTTGATGCTTGATAATTGTTTAGAGATATGGAGGTAGTGATATTAAAGTCATGCTAGTTGGGTGATTATGAATTTAAAGAATTCTTGTGTTGAGGTTAGCAAGTCCCGTAGCATGCACGTATGGTTAAAGTTGTGTAACAAATTTGAAACATGAAGTGTACCTGGCTTGTGCATCCTTATGAGTGGCGGTCGGGGACGAGCGATGGTCTTTTCCTACCAATCTATCCCCCTAGGAGCATGCGCGTAGTACTTGATTTTTGATGACTTATAAATTTTTGCAATAAGTATATGAGTTCTTTTGACTAATGTTGAGTCCATGGATTATACGCACTTTTACCTTTCCACCATTGCTAGCCTCTTCGGTACCGTGCATTGCCCTTTCTCACCTTGAGAGTTGGTGCAAACTTCGCCGGTGCATCCAAACCCCGTGATACAATACGCTCTATCACACATAAACCTCCTTATATCTTCCTCAAAACAGCCACCATACCTACCTTTTATGGCATTTCCATAGCCATTCCGAGATATATTGCCATGCAACTTTCCACCGTTCCGTTTACCATCATCATGACATACTTTACTTTTGTCATATTGCCATTGCATGATCATGTGGTTGACATCGTATTTGTGGCAAAGCCACCATGCATTATTTTTCATACATGTCACTCTTGATTCATTGCACCATCCCGGTACACCGCCGGAGGTATTCATATAGAGTCATATCTTGTTCTAGTTTTGAGTTGTGGTTCATATGTTGTAATCAATGAAAGTGTGATGATCATCATTATTAGAGCATTGCCCAAAAAGAAAAAGAAAAGAAGAAAGGCCAAAAAAAGAAAGGCCCAAAAAAAGAAAAAAAATAATAAAATAAAAAGGGCAATGTTACTATCTCTTTTTCCACACTTGTGCTTCAAAGTAGCACTTTGTTCTTTATGTAGTGAGTCTCATATATTGTGCTTCAAAGTAGCACCATGTTTTTCATATAGTGAGTCTCATAAGTTGTCTTTTTCATACTAGTGGGAATTTTTCGTTATAGAACATGGCTTGTATATTCCTACGATGGGCTTCCTCAAATGCCCTAGGTCTTCGTGAGCAAGCAAGTTGGATGCACACCCACTAGTTTTCTTTTGTTGAGCATTCATTTATAGCTCTAGTGCATCTGTTGCATGGCAATCCCTACTCCTCATGTTGGCATCAATTGATGGGCATCTCCATAGCCCGTTGATTATCCTCGTCAATGTGAGACTTTCTCCTTTTTTGTCTTCTCCACACAATCCCCATCATCATATTCTATTCCACCCATAATGTTATATCCATGGCTCACGCTCATGGATTGCGTGAAGGTTGAAAAAGTTTGAGATTATTTAAGTATGAAACAATTGCTTGGCTTGTCATCGAGGGTATAGAAGTTGGGAACATCTTTGTGTGACGAAAATGAAGCATAGCCTAACTATATGATTTTGTAGGGATGAACTTTCTTTTGCCATGTTATTTTGAGAAGACATGATTACTTTGATTAGTATGCTTGAAGTGTTACTATTTATTTTATCAATATGAACTTTTATTTTGAATCATTTGGATCTAAACATTCATGCCACAATAAAGAAATTTACATTAAGAATTATGCTAGGTAGCATTCCACATCAAAAATTCTCTTTTTATCATTTACCTACTCGAGGACGAGCAGGAATTAAGCTTGGGGATGCTTGATACGTCTCCAACGTATCTATAATTTTTTATTGTTCCATGCTATTATATTACCCCTTTTGGATGTTTATGGGCTTTATTTTACACATTTTATTTTTGGGACTAACCTGCTAACCGGAGGCCCAGCCTGTATTGTTGTTTTTTGCCCATTTCAGTATTTCGAAGAAAAGGAATATCAAACAGAGTCCAAATGGAATGAAACCTTCGGGAGCATTATTTTTGGAACGAACGTGATCCAGAGGACTTGGAGTGCAAGTCAAGAAGCAGCCGAGGCCTCCACGAGATAGGAGGGCGCCCCCCTCTATAGGGTGCGCCCCCTGTCTCGTGGGCCCCTCGGGCGTCCACCGACGTACTTCTTCCTCCTATATAAGCCTACGTACCCCAAAAACATCCAGGGGGCAGACGAAACACAATTTCCACCACCGTAACCTTCTGTATCCGCGAGATCCCATCTTGGAGCCTTCGTCGGTGCTCCACCGGAGGGGGAATCGACCATGGAGGGCTTCTACATCAACATCCTTGCCCCTCCGATGAGTTGTGAGTAGTTTACCACAGACCTACGGGTCCATAGTTATTAGCTAGATGGCTTTTTCTCTCTTTTTGGATCTCAATACAATGTCCCCCTCTCTTGTGGAGATCTATTCGATCTAAACTCTTTTTGTGGTGTGTTTGTCAAGATCCGATGAATTGTGGGTTTATGATCAAGTTTATCTATGAATAATATTTGAATCTTCTCTGAATTCTTTTATGTATGATTGAGTTATCTTTGCAAGTCTCTTCGAATTATCAGTTTAGTTTGGCCTACTAAATTGATCTTTCTTGCCATGGGAGAAGTGCTTAGCTTTGGGTTCAATCTTTCGGTGTCCTTACCTAGTGACAGAAAGGGTTGCAAGGCACGTATTGTATTGTTGCCATCGAGGATAACAATATGGGGTTTATATCATATTGCTTGAGTTTAGCCCTCTACATCATGTCATCTTGCTTAATGCGTTACTCTGTTCTTATGAACTTAATACTCTAGATGCAGGCAGGAGTCGGTCGATGTGTGAAGTAATAGTAGTAGATGCAGGCAGGAGTCGGTCTACTTGTTACGGACGTGATGCCTATATACATGATCATGCCTAGATAATCTCATGAATATTTGCTTTTCTATCAATTGCTCGACAGTAATTTGTTCACCCACTGTAATACTTATGCTATCTTGAGAGAAGCCACTAGTGAAACGTATGGCCCCCGGGTCTATCTCTTATCATATTTGCTTCCAATCTACTTTTATTTGCATCTTTACTTTTTGCATCTATATTATAAAATACCGAAAATATATTTATCTTATTTTACTATCTTTATTAGATCTCACTTTCGCAAGTGGCCGTGAAGGGATTGACAACCCCTCTATTGCGTTGGTTGCGAGTTCTTTGTTTGTTTGTGTAGGTGCGTGGGACTTTTGAGGAGCCTCCTACTGGATTGATACCTTGGTTCTCAAAAACTGCGAGAAATACTTACGCTACTATTGCTGCATCACCCTCTCCTCTTCGAGGAAAACCAACGCAAGCTCAAGACGTAGCATCTGCTACAACAAGAAACTTAGCAGGAAGGGGAGGGTTCAACAGGAAAAGGGAAGGTTGCGTCGTGGGGTGGGTTTTTGTGTTAGCCCGCGTGTTGGAGATAACATGACAGATAGTATGGAGAACAAATTTTCTTCCCCACATACGGTCAAGATTTGAGCGAGTCCGGACAATGCAGATGGTTGAAATTTTGGAAGCTTACTGGGTGTTTGTTTGATATCTGAACATGCGTGGACGTATGAGGAAGAAATGAGCTTCGACCTTGGAGACGACATTAGAGATTTGTTTGACCCATTTACATGCATTATAGAATGTAGCAATGCACGGGCGTTTTACTAGTATTATATAGAGATGAGTAAGTCTACAGGGAAATTATTCCCATATTAATTCCCTGGCAACTTCCCGCATCAACGCCTTGTTCTAGCCGGAAGCCGATCATCCCTTTCCTTTTTGGCGTGATCCTAATTTCGGTTGCCATCTTCAGTGTTAGAGCATATACAGCTGGGCACCCCCAAACCGTCCCCAAACGTCTAGGCGGACAGCCAGGTCACTGATCGGTCAAGAAAAACCGAGCCAGACGGGCGCCTTAAACAGTCCTCAAACACCTGGGCCATTCGGCGCCCCTCATATCCCAGCCCAAATATGGGACGGATATGAGGCAGCCCGGGCGCGGCCGGGCACATCCACCACATCGGCTTTGCCCACTTGTGCCCCACAAATATCCCCATCAAGAAAACTCTAGGCACCGGTCAATCCGAACTCCACTTTACTCCCCTCTCCATCCACTCCACTTTCGATCCCATCCCCTCCGATACGACGGCCGGCGACGGAAGCATCGGTGGCTTACAGAATCCGACGGCTCAAGCATCGACGTGGAGGAGGTGGCCCTCCACATCACCTTGAGGAGGTCGCTGCTCGAGCAAGCGGCCGCGGCAGCAACGTATCTTCTTCTTCAGCACCTATCGCCCGTCGACACAGTGTTGACGACGTCACGTACTGTTCCCGTTTGGCGCCCAACTCCCCTTTTTTAGGTACGCCGCCCACCTCCACCACCCTCTGGTCCGGAAGTGGTACCTGACCACCGCTAGGTCCCCGTGCCGCGCCGGGGCCGGCGTGCACGAGGACGCCCGAGTCTGAGGCATATCCGTGCGTCGGTCGATCCCGAGGCCGCTTTCCTCCCGCCGGTCCTCCACCGCTCTCTCACAATGGCAGAGACGGATGCGCGGCGCCTCCGACACAAGAATGCCAAGGTGCTCTAACTCACCATCAAGTTGTTGGAGGGCGAGGCAAACAAGGACACGATGGCGAAGGCTAAGGCGGCCTGCCATGCGAAGGAGCAGGACTGCCTACTTTGCAGGTTGTCGAGCAAAAGGTGCAGCTCTGACTCTGACATGATGGACGCCTCTACCTCCAGCTCCGACGACGATGCACCTCCACATGCCGACGCCTACATGGAGGAGGGGCACAACCACGCCGACGGCGGTGATTTCCTCCGCCCTTTCCTGTTCTATTTATTGTTATATATGTTTTAGCTTGCAGTTGTAGGTGGATTACGACATGTCAAGTTACAACTCTAGTGGAGGACATGCAACCGGTCAATGTCCCTCCCACTGTAGTTGCAGTCGTGTTGTACCCCTTGCCAATTGCAGGTGTGTTACGACACGTGAAGTTACAACTCTACTGGTGGACTTGCAACTGGTCAACATCCCCTCCCCCCGCCGGTTGCAGTCGCGCTGTATCCCTTGCAGTTGCAGACGAGTTACGACACATGAAGTTGCAACTCTAGTGATGGACATGCAACTAGCCAACCCCTCCCCCCTTAGTTGCAGTCGCGTTGTACCCTTGCAGTCGTAGGCGGATTACGACATGAGCGGCCACAACACTAGTGGTGGACATGCAACTGGACGACATCCCCCCAAAGTTGCAGTCGGGTTGTACTGGTTGTAATTACTGGTGGGTCCTACCTGACGAGCAATATTTTTATATAAAAAGGTACGCTTCCAAGTCTCAAAGCCCACGACACATCTACCACACTACACGCCCTGCCCACTACAACACACGACTGTAGACAACTATCAAAGATAACTAAGCTTAATATACAAAACCATGGGCTCTCGTCAAGCAGAAATGGACTGCGGTCCGTGCGGCCCATTTTGCACTTGTTTATATTTTTCACAAACTTATTGATAGTATGTAAATTATAATCCTAATAATAAGATAACTTTCAAATATTGTTCATAACTTATTCTAAAATTATACTTATTAATTACAAAAACACTTGTATAATAATAAAACAACAGTTACAAGAAATATTCATAATTAAAAGTTTATATAACATTGCACTTGCTCGTGCTATTTTAGAAATTCGTGGATCACAAAAAATGCTCATGTATTATTTTAAAATAATATGTATGAATAATAAAAACTGTTTGTCCAATTATAATAAAACTATTTTTCAAAAAAATATAAATATTATTTTATTTTTATAAGAATTCAATAATTATTTGCACATTTTGTACAGGTCAATGTTTGTATTGTTAGAATATTTAATTTAAAATCTAAACTACTGGTATTTTTAGATTTTTTGAATATAAGTCAAGAGTAAAAATATACACAAGTTAATATTTAAATTATATTAACAAACTATATTTTTATTTTAAAAGAATGTCTAAACATTATAACAAATTATTTGTGTAATTAAAAATATGTACACGCGTTGAGAAAACCAAGATATATTTGTGTAAATTAAAAAATGTATATTGCATTTAAAAATGTTGACACGTTTCAAATACATATATATTCATGTAGTTTATACAATGTACAAAAATGTTCGCATAGTTCCAAAATCTGTTCGCGTAGTTTTTTTTAAAGCATGAACATATTTTGAATTACATAGAAGAAATTACAATTTTTAAACATTTTTTAAATGGCACTTACTTATGTAGTAAGAAGAGTGATAAAAACATATACACTGTTTGTCCCTAAACTATATCAGATGTCGCAGTTGCCTGTGGTTAGCTTATGCGCGGGTGAATCGCCATGTCACAGGTTCAAACCCGCCGGTTGCACTTTGAATTTTTATTATATAGATTTCTTCATTATTATTTTTCGGTCCACACTGATAGAGTATATGAGGTAGTCGTGCAAGGTAAACATTAGGTACGATTGGCGTGTTGGTTGTCTACGCGAGCCATCTAGTGGTAGGTTGTGTGTTAGAAACCCCCTGCCCTGCTATTTTGCCTTTTTTAGGTTTTCCTATGTAAATAAAAAGATCTATGGGCTTTTCTGCAAATCTATCATACAAGAAGATTTACGGTGGCTGACAGCGGGTCAGTGCCACGCTGGCGTCATCAGATACACATGCATACGGTGAGAGTGACTGTATTTGAATGGCCTAGCAAGTTTAGTGACCACTAACACGTATTTTGCAACTTTGTGCACCAAAGTGACCGCCACATGCAAGTTCTAAGACCCCAAGTGTTTTTACCTCACTATATCACTACTCAGCCATGGACACGTGAATGTGGCCGACAGCAGGCCAGTGCCACGCTGGCGTCATCAGATATGCATGTGTACGGTGAGAGTGACTGTATTTGAATGGCCTCACAAGTTTAGTGACCACAAACACATATTTTGCAGCGTTGTGCACCAAAGTGACAACCGTGCGCAAGTTCTAAGACCCCATGTGTTTTTACCTCACTATATTACTACTCAGCCATGCACACGTTGAATGACTGGCTAATACTCACACAATGTGCACACATGCACATGCCCATGTCACATGTCAAGATTATTTTCAGCATTTTTCCTCCTGATCTTGACATGGTGACTTAGGGCATGTTTGGTTCCTGGGCAAGTGCTCGCCTAGCCTTGCGAAGCAAATAAGTGAAGGGTTTGGTTTCTCGGCAAGCCCTCGTTGCCTGCAGTTTCCAGCCTTTTCCTCGTTTGCGTGAGCGAGCCAATTTGGCTAGCCTCCATTAGCAAGGCAAGCATTGCCTAGCGAGGTAAGCAGTTGAGGGATCCAAACACACCCTTACACGCCATGATTGCTATGGACATTCCAATGAAAACTTTGGAAGCGACAAACAAGATCTGCTGGGGGTTTTGTGGAAGGGGAGACGGGGTGTACATAGTGGACATTGCCTCGTCGCATGGAGTCAGGTGTGCGCACCCAAAAAATATGCCGGGCTCGGTGTTCCTAATCTACGTCTCTTCAACTTATCACTCAGGCTGTGATGCCCATGGATAGCTAGGACAGATCTGGGCAAGCCGTGGAGTGAATTCAACCTACAGGTCGCCCCGGAGTCCATGGGCATCTACAAAGCAGCCACGAGATGCTCTCTAGGTGATGGTGTTGGTACCTTATTTTGGATCGACCAATGCATGGAGGATGGACGCATACAAGACTTGATGCCAAACTTGTTTAAGGCAGTGAAAAAGCGGGCTATCAAGCATACGATGGTCCGACAAGCTGTCTTGAGTGACTGGTGGCGTGATGTATCGCCAAACATGGACGCTCCAGCGATCCAGGAGTTCCTACTTTTGGTAGATCATGTCGGCCGACTTATCTGAGGGCATTGATGACAAGATCTTTTGGTCTTGGGAAAGGGATGGATGCTTTTCAGCCCGATTGGCCTATCAGGCCTTCTTCGCTGGGAGAACTGATGCACCGGCCGCAACTCAGATATGAAAATCTAGGGCACCGGCTTCCGCTTTTACACTTGTCTTGCAGCGAGAAACTGCTATTGGATAGCGGATAGACTCCAAAGACGTCTGCTGCTTCCCCACCCGGTTGCGCGCCCCTTTTGTGATCAAGAGCTTGAGACCATAAATCACTTAACCCTAGGGTGTATACTAGCCAAGCAAGTCTGACAGTTATCATGGACAATTGGGACATGCCGGAATGGATGCCTCATCGGGATGCAAGCCTAGTGGACTGGTGGACAGGGCTCAACCCCCCAAGGCAGTTCAGACAGAAAATATGGACCATGGACTTTCTCATGACTTGGACGTTGTGGAAGCATATGAATGACATGGTGTTTAACGATTCTTCACCCTCACTTGACTACGTGCTCAAACAGATTGAGGTGGCGGGCAAAACTGGAGGGTGGCACAAATTCTATGGATAGCGGGATCGCTTCCGAGTACGGCAGACATGGTGTGTTGTAGTGAGTAGTCCGCATGTGGTGTATTGGCATTTTATGCCGTGGATGAGTTGTAACTAAATTCTGCCTTCTTGGCATCTTCTATCTATGATATCGATATGTCAACTTTGACGTATCCTTGAAAAAAAATCATGGATGACACCTTCGCAGTGTTGAGCTCCACTCCATATCGCCGTGGGCATCATCCCAACGCCGATCACAAGCACCTAGTCGTCGACCAGGCCATCGTAGTAGCGGTTACCACATTGTCTTGCAGCATCATCACGCTACAACTTTTGTTGGCTTCGCACCAACTCTCCGTGATGACGATGGCATCGCACCACCGCCATCGGCATCACACCGACCCGAGTGACAACATTGTGCCACCGTACATCCTCTTAGCGGCATCGCACCATGTACCCTTGTAACGACATCGCACTGTCGTCTCCACCTAGCGGCATCGCACCCCAACCACCTGTTCCCGTGGCATCACACCGGCAAACACCTCCTTGTCGTGCCACCAACCTCCATCTCGCCGCCGCCACTGCTGTAGCCTCTGCCACGGCCACGCAGACCACCATAGCCGCCGCCACTGCCATCGCCGCCATAGATCAACAAGATCTGATGCCAATTGCTGGCGCTGCCTCCTCACAGTCCTCTTCTTCTTCCCCTAGTTTTCTCTCACACACATTGGCTTTGCCAAGAGACTTCCTTGGTGAGCACTTTGGCTACATTTTCCCCCAGCCCTCATGGCCTTCCTTTTTCTTATTCATGTGACACCTGGGATAGGATACTCATGCACGCACGCCAGCCACCACGCCCACGTCCTGGAATCACTCCAAGATGGTGGATGGCCCGGCCAACTGACCACTACTCAACGCATGCACCGCTAGATGGCCACTCTTGTACCTAGCCCACTAACTAACATGCTAACGACTTAATGCATGCGCTAACGACCTACTCCCTCCGTTCGGAATTACTTGTCTCGAAAATGGATGTATCTAGAACTAAAATACATCTAGATACATCCACTTCTGTGACAAGTAATTCCGAACGGAGGGAGTAGTATATAGTACTACATTACTACTCAGCCATGCACACGTTGAATGACTGGCTAATACTCACACAAAGTGCACACATGCATGTGCACAAGTCACATGTCAAGATTATTTCCAACAATACCTAGTTTAGCATAGATGCACGTGCACACTGTCGCCATCCAAACATGGGAATATGCGATCTACTTTCTAAGTTCTAGGCGAGATAAACTCATCAACGAAAATGGCTCACTAACCGGATTAACGCTTCGTAAAATGGATATTTTTTTGCGGGGTAACAGAAAAAACAGATTTAACGATTTATATTATTCCAGCTTAAGGTCAAAGAAGGTGAGTGGATTTGTAGAGGATTATGCACCGTTAAAAGATCATGTGGTCTGGACTCCTCCCCCTAATGATCATATCAAGATCAATGTTGACGCCAGTTTTGTGGAGAGTACTAATGCAGCCAGTGTGGGGGTCGTAGCTCGTAATTCTTCTGGAGATATTATTGTTTCTTCGTGGGACTTTATTGATCGGTGTTCCAGTGTGAATGAAGCTGAGCTCCGCGCCTGCCTCACAGGACTTTATATAGGTATCACCCTTCACCAATCTATTATTTTAGAGACTGACTGTGCTTTCGTACATTCGTTTCTTGCAAATGAGAAGATTGACAGGTCCCCTCTGGCTGATCTGATGGATGAGGCTCTGAGTATATCTAGGATGATCCATAATTTTCATATTGCAAAGATAAGTCGGACTGCCAATGGGGTGACACATGAGATTGCTAAGTTTAGCTTTAGTTTTATGTCTGATGGGATTCTTTTTAATTCTGTTCCGCCCTGCGTGGTGTATGCTGTAACGAATGATTGTAAGAACCTTTCGTTGGCTTAATTAATATATGGGGTGTTTTTCAAAAAAAAAAAGATTTTGCGTGCAAGTGATGTCTCTCTCCCTCCCTCTCTCTCAGCATGAGGTTGAATATTTTGTGTGCAAGTGATCTCCCCCCCCCCCCTCCATCCTTCTCATACAAAACCCGCGTTGCAATACCACACCATAGGAGAGAACTTTTGCATATGTTGTATAAGTTTTTTTTGGTTTTTGCTTATTTTCCACAAGTGTTTGAAATTTTGTTATTTTAGTAATCTCATATGAAACACCACATGTACATTCTAATTATTTTTCCACTATATTTCTCAAAGAGTAATCATAAATCATCCTACCATCACTTTTAAAAAAATATTCTTGTGAAGATTTGTACTACCATTGTTCCAAATTCCAACTGATAGTTATGGTTTATTCGGGTGGTTCGTGGCGATCAAAGGACTGTTTGTTGCTCTTTTGAAAGGAAGGATAGGAAAAACATATAATTTTTTTTCAAAACGAGGCAAAAGACTTGCCATTTTCATTGATTAAGGAGTGAGAATTGCCCGGTTAATTGACCGAAAATCGGGCTAAAACCGATACAATCCAACCCATATAGCATGGGTACCACCGGCCAACCTGGCCACCGACATGGGATCACGGACCTACAAAGAGGATAGTTGCACCGAAAACATGACGGCACATGCCAACAGAAGGCCACACACGCGAACAACTGACAGCTCCGACTCTGATGACGATCATCACAAGGGAATATGCAGGACTTGCGCCGACCGTGCCCGCCGTAGCCGACCACCGAGCGCCTGTCAACAAGTGCAGTATTTGTTTTCTCGGATACAACCATTATAGTTTATTGATTGTTTCTGCATGAACTAAATCCCAGCGTGCATAGAAAACTATTCCCCTTTCGCTGCCCAAAACTTTCTAGCACATGACAAAACATATCATCTCCATCCAAATTAAATGGATCCTTCAGATTGACGGCTTCAGCTTGTATTACTTTTGGCAGCAGCAAATGCCACTACGGTCTGATGCGCAATAGCTTTTATCCTTGTCGTAACCTTGGCGTCCGCAATCAGCCTTGCACACATGATCGCCCTTGGGTCCTGCCGTTGGCGTGCAGGCTTTCTCGGCTACGCAGAACTTCGTCCACCCACCTGTTGTACCTATGAACAATGAAGGAGGTCAGCGCACAGGGTCGATCGCCAGGGTAATTCTTTTTGAGCATCCAAAAGTGTGTGCATGAAAGAGGAAATCGATATACAGAGAAACTAATAAGCATGTATACCTGATGCATGACAGGACAGACAAGGTGGTAGACATGAGAAGAAGATCCACCAAACACAAGGCTCGAGTCTTACTTCCGATAGGAGCCATGAGAAGCTAGCAGCAAGCTATTGCTTCTTCTTTTCTTCGTGAGAAGTACTGTAGTTAGCTAGTGCTTTCGTTCCAGTGTCACTGGTAGATGTTACCGATGGAAGTAATGTTTCATGCATGTTGTGCTGGTGTTTATATAGAGCAAAACGTGAATCGATTTAATTCCGGTATCAATGAGCAATTTATGGAGAATCGATTAGTGCCCATTGTAAAATATTGCATTAATATCGTGCATGACAAGACAATTATTACGGTATAAAAGAAATTTAATGCAATTAATTTAGGTAAATGATACTTATCACTTCAGCCCTCTGCAAACTGTGTGTGTGGCCTCAGTCAATGGCTAGGATTACAACCAAATCCTGTTCGGCGCCTTATGCGCCTGTTAAAGGCCTTTCCGAGGCGATTTCCTATTTACCGCTCGTTGCGTCGAGGCGTCGACATAACGCACAGGAGAACCGCATGACCGCGTGATCTGGACCGGCCCGCTTAGAACGTGGGAGGCAACCGGTTTTGGGAACCTTCTAGATGGTTCCCAGAACCGGTCTCATCTGATTTTTTTTATGCTACAGGTTTTTGAGATTTTTTCTCTTTTTCCGGTGTATTTTTCTGTTCTTTTTTTGTATATTACATTTATCTTCTTATTTTTCTTTTTCTTTGTTGCTTTTTCTTTTATTTTTGGTTTACTTATTTTCCCTTCTTCTTATCAAGGTTTTTCGAAATTTACCAATTTTATTTTGGATTTCAAAATATTATTGTTTCCAAAATTTGTTCACATTTTTCAAACAATGTTTGTAGCTTCAGAATTTTGTTTGCATATCCAAAAAATATTTTTGTTTTTCAAATATTTATTCATAATCCTGAAAATGTTCCAAAATTCCAAATTTTGTTCATACTTGCAAAAATTGTTCACAATTTAAAAACAATTCCAAATTTGTTAATGTTTTCAATAGATGTTTGGAGGTTTCAATTTTTTTGTTCAAGTTTCCAAAAATTGTTCGCAATCCCCGAAAAATGTTTGGCAATTGAAATTTTGCGTGTGTTCAAAAAGATTAGAGTTTCATAAGATTTCATTTTTCTAAAAAAATGTTTTTGAAAAAATTGTTTCAAATTAATAGGATTGTTGTGTTTTAAAAAATTAATCAGATTCGCAATTCTAAAAAAAATCAAATTTTTAAAAAATGTTTCTCCAAATTTGTTCACAAATTCAAAAATTTCCCTGTTCTCAAAATTTGTTCAAAAATGAAAAGGTTTCTTGAGTTGAAAATTTGTTCACAAATTCCAAAATTATTCGGGATTTTTCAAAATATCCATGTTTTTTAATATTTGTTCACAAATCAAAAAGTTCCTAGTTTTGAATATTTGTACAACTTTTCTAAAATTGTTCTCCAAATTTGTACACAAATTCAAATTTTTCCCATTTTGAAAATTTGTTCAGAAATTCAAAAATTGTTCAGAGTTTTCATAAAATATCCCTGTTGTTCAAGATTTGTTCAGAAATTCATAAAATGTTCCTATTTTGGAAAATATGTTCACAAAGTAAAAAATTGTTCACTGTTTTTGAAACTTTTTCCAGATTGTCATAAATTGATCAGTATTTTAAAAAAAGGTTCCTGTTTTTCAAGAGTTGTTCAGAAATTCCAAAATATTTCATGCTTTAAATTTCGTTCACAAATTCAAATATTTTTCACGTTTTGTGAAAAAAGTTCCTGTTTTTCAAAATTTGTACACATCTTCAAAAATCAATCCCATTTTATAAATTTCATTAAAAATTCAAAAAAAATCACAACTTTTCAAACTCGTGCGTGCTTGGCCAAAACGTTCATCATTTAAAATATGTTTATTTAGTACTTTCAAGAAATGACTAAAATAAGGAAAATAACCCGATCAGCCAATTTATCTTGTGTTAAAGTATTTGCGTTGCATGTGTACCACTAAGACTAGTAAGCCGCAGTGGCTAGCTAGCTGTGTTTGCAGCACAACTATCGCGAGATCGAATCGTGCGTGAGGCTCTGCCTTTGTCTTATTTTTTTACACCGCTCGCAGCTCATGTGTTGGCCAGCCCAGTCGAAGTACCTTGACATCCTGCCGCGTAATGCGGCGTATAGGAGGTCCCCTTTTCATACGCAACATACGCACCCCTGTCTTCGCTCCATTTTAATGATGTATCACCTTCTCACCCGAATTTGACGTGGCTCCATCGCTGATATGCAACTTTGCGGATCTTCAAGGTGGCTCACCAAAAGTGAAGCCCTTCCCGTTAAATAAATCAGACCGGGGCAACACATTGGACACGCCACCGAACTCCAGATCTGGCACCCCACCACGGCTAAGATGCCGAAGGAGGAAACCATACCTGCCATCCACAAACCACGAATTCAGCACACGTTTCGTCTTCCAAATGTTGTTGATGCATACCACAATCTCCATCCGCTCCTAGACTACCTCCCATGCTCCGCGCCGATACTGGAGCAAAAACGTCGTTGCAACAGCGGAGCTCGAGGACACATGTCCACAACGAGGATGCCGCCGCCGCCACGCCATCCTTGCTTAGACAGTCTGCTAACCATAGGACCGATGGCCTCCTTAGGGAAGGATCCAAATAATCTTTATTCAGTGCCTTCATCATCGTCGTCGAAGCCAAGATGATGAACAACCTAAAAATTTAGACTACGAGGGGGTAAAAACGATTCACACATGTGGATCCGGCAACCCCCCTCACCATCGACGAACGAGGTCACCAACGGAGGGGAGCCGCCGGAGGACGGCGCTCGAAGATTGGCCTGCTGGCGACGGCTAGGGTTCCAGCCGCCAGGGACGAGAGAAAAACCATACGTATAAAAGCTTGCTAAATCTGCCATCCCTCTTTGCATATTTGCAAACCCAAAGGGCACCTGCTAAATTTTGGCAAGGCTTTGTAAAGGTGGCCCCCTTCATATTTTTGTCTCGATGACTAGTGGGCCTGTGTGTGATGTGTACGTGTATGTGTGTGTTGCGTGTGTGCGTCGTGTGTGCGTGTACGCGCGTGTACGTGTACATGTTCGTGCGTGTATGTTTTGGAGATATGCCCTAGAGGCAATCATGTATAATGATATTTTCTATGTGTTTATAAATGAAGATAGTCCTTAGACGTTATCAATGATGTGTATTAGCAAGTACGTGACTTGTTTGTGGGACTATACGTTGTATGTTGACTGTCCTAAAAGCTCCTTAGTCGAAAGGGTTGTGTGGAAGCGCAACCAACTAGACTAGCATATGACAGGGTGGATGGCTCGGTCCCACTAGACATTGAGCATTGAATGCTAGCCAGATAATATGGAATCGGAAGGATCTGATCGGATCCAACATAGTCGGATCCGAGTCGAGATAAGGTCCGAGTCAGACAGACCCGACTATGAGACGCAACAATATGTCATATGTGAGTCTCTAGTACAATATATGTTCTATGTCCTAAGACCTGAGTTGACGCATGCACTCGGGATGGTGACAGACCTGCTTTGGACCGACCAAACGCTACTTCGTGACTGGGTAGTTACGAAGGTAGGTTTTGGCCTTGTCCAGACACATGATGCGAGACATGGTCGAGCAAGATGGGATTTGCCCCTCTGATCTGGAGAGGTATACTCTGGGCCCTCGTGTGATCCGACCAAGATAAGCATGTCCATGTGATTAGGATTATGCGATAATCTGGTTTGTGGTTGGCATCACTAGAACGAGAAAGAGGTCACGCTAGCACAAGGAGGACAGACTTTCCTTAAGCCCAGCAACATATATCGTGTGGCAATGGGAACAGAAGTGCGGCACACTCGTTCGGTTGATCGCTTCGGCGTCGTTACTAGGGCTTTGCATGTGTTGGGAATAGCCACCTTCATTCACCGCCAGTTGTGTGATCGGACCTAGCAGTCCACCGCATGACGTTCCTCCAGCAAGCGCGGATACCGTTAGGGACGGTGCGCCTGCGCCGCTCCGGCGAACCTGTTCACGAGATCCGATCGGCTACGTGGGAGATCGACGAGGAGGAGACGAATCCTAAGACGCACTGCCCCAACTCTACTGCACGACACTGCGTGTCTAGTGGTAACGATCTATAATCCATCTTTTGTAGCATGTTCCTGTTTGTTCTGCGCGTAGGCAAATTTTAATTTGCAGTCGACGCACCCTACCGTAGAACCCAACAGTATGTGTGTGTGTTTGTGAGCGTGTACGTGTCCGTGCTGCGTGTGTGTATGTGTACGTGTATGTGTCTGGGTACGTGTATGCATGTATGCTGCGTGTGTACCTGTTTGCTTCTGTGTACGTGTACACGAGTTTTGCTAGTATACGTGTGATGTGTCTATAAGAGCAACTCCAATGGGGCGACCCATTTCGTCCGCGGCCGTTCGTTTGGGTCGGCGCAGACAAGGTAGTCAGAATCCCGACTCGACTGCTAGAATCCTACGACTTGACACCCTACAGAAGCATGTCGATCCAAATCCCACTATGAATCCGGATCAAGTAGAATCCATGTTGAGTCGCGATCCAAATCATAGAATCCTATACAAAACTGTACAATCCCGACTATGCTATGGACTATGTCCGATTCTACTAATTTATCTAAACTGTTTGTTTAGTTGTAGCAGAATAGTATGCAATCATCCAAACCCCTTTTCATATACCTCATTTACCTTAATTCTCCTCCCAAGCCCAAACGCTCAACCGCCGACACCTTTGATCTAGCTCTCAGAAACCCTAGATCAAAATTGAGGATCAGGCTTGTCAAGAGATGGAATTGGCGTGAAAAGGAGGATGCTTCAAGATTGATCGGAGAAGGAGAGGAAGACCCTTCAAGGTTTAGCACTGCAGCTCAAATAGACAAGTGATCGACTATTCACGCACTCTAAAAAGAACCTAAGTAAGTTTCGTGCATTGAAGGTTTAAATGTTCTATATATTTCCCTCTCATATATGTTCCATACATGCGAGCTAGATGGTAGGTTAGCCATAAAAAGAAGTGGAATACAACTAGCATTGATGTGTACGTTCTTTGCTCCATATTTAGTGTCAAAACTCTATAGAACCCATATAAATTAGTTGTGTGCATACAAAATATCTTATTTGAGTAAATCTAGTAGAATCCTCGATTCCACGACTCGATCTTACGACTCGATTCTGTGTGAGGAAAATCGATCCAACTCCGAATCCCGACTCTGACTACCTTGGGCGCAGACACAAAACGCGGCCCAAAGCGCCGACCCAAACGGACGCATCCGCGGGCGACCCATTCCTGGCCCATTTTTGAGCCGGATTTGCGTCGGAGCAGACACACGACGGACGCACGCGTGCTCGCCTACTCTTGTCCCTGGTCCGCTGGTCTGTGGCACATTGGCCACCCCTCTCACCCCCGACCAATAGGCAACCCTCGTCCGCCTCCTCCGTCGCCGACGCCGCCGCTCATTTTTTTCCGGCGACTCTTCCAGCTGTCGCCGCCTCCACATCCGCTGAGCAACGCCGCCCCTCCCCCGGTCGCCCTCCGTCGCCGGTTTGCCGCCAGGGAGCAAACTGCTTCCCACCGCCGCTTCCCCCACCGCACAACCGTCCGTGACCAAGAAGCCGCCTCGCCGCCCCTGCCACATCCGACCGGCACGCTCGTCGGACGCCGTCACACTCGTCGGACGCCGGCAGGGCAGCTAGCTGGTCTGTAGGTGCCGCGACTCCCCTCGCCGGCCATCTCTTCTTCAACGCCCGCAAACTGTTTGACAGTTTGCCAAGGTACGAAATGGACTCCGCTGACGATTTCTTTTTTCACAATTTCTTTTGCGACTCCGACGATTCATCGTCAGACGACGAGGAGGAGATATTGGCTGCCGTGTTGGTCCATCACCACCTCAACAGCCAGCGGCCGTTGTTCCGTGGCTTCATTCCGGCCCACCTTCCGGCGTTGTATCACAACCGAGAGAGCGGGCATTTTCTTCTCTGGAAGGACTACTTTGATACAACAAACTCGTTGTTCAAACATCACAAATTTCGCCGCCGTTTCCGTATGAGTAGGCATGTTTTCAACCGTATTAGAGAGGGAGTGGTCGGCTATGATGACTACTTCGAGTGTAAAGACGATGTCGTCGGCAAGATTGGTTTCTCCTCTTATCAGAAATGCACTGCCGCCATCCGAATGCTTGCATACGGAGTGCCCGGTGATCTCATTGACGAGTATGTCGGTATGAGCGAGTCTACATGCCTAGAGTTTCTGTGGGCTCATGTTGGCAACCAATAGATGTACCTTCTTTTATTCGTTTGCAAAACTACGTGAAACATTTTTATTTGTATTTGGCTTGTAAAACTATACTATTTATTTGGGCGCCTAGACTATTTGGCTTGTAATAAACATTTTCATATGAGAATATGTTGAATGCAAATCAATGTAAAATTGGGCGGCCAGCCGGCCACGCCGGCACATATGGGTCAGCGCGTTGGACGCGCTGCCGACCCATATCAAAAACAGGGCGGACGCCGGGCGGGCGGCCGATCCAAACGTACAAAAAGCGGACGAAATCGCCGTCCGTTTGGGTTGGCCCGTTGAAGTTGCTCTAACAAACTGTCCCCAAATATCATTCTGTGGTTTACGCAAATATAGCAATCCGATATACAAAAGCTATCACAGCAAAAAAACATGTTGGTTTTGTAAACCTTCTCTTTCCTCTCGCTATAACATGTTTTTAGCAATTCAATATACAAAGGCTGTTGGAGATACTCTTATGTTGTATAACTTTTTTGGCTTTTGCTTATTTTCCAGACGTGTTTGAAATTTTGTTATTTTATTCATCTCATGTACATTCTAGTTTTTTTTCCACTATATTCCTCGAAGAGTAATCATAAATCATCCTACCATCACTTTTAATATTTTTTCTTGTGTAGATTTGTACCATTTGTTCCAAATTCTAGCTGATAGTTATGGTTTATTCGGGTGTTTCGTGGCGATCAAAGGACTGTTTGTTGCTCTTTTGAGAGGAAGGGTAGGAAAAAC
Source organism: Aegilops speltoides (assembly GCA_021437245.1). Lineage (NCBI taxonomy): Eukaryota > Viridiplantae > Streptophyta > Magnoliopsida > Poales > Poaceae > Aegilops > Aegilops speltoides. The sequence continues at coordinate 94,712,041 of CM038146.1, read as the reverse complement.
ATATAATTCAACAAGTACAGTATTTGTTTTCTCGGATACAACCGTTACATTTTATTGAATTTCCCTGCGTGAACTAAATCCCATCGTGCATAGAAAACTATTCCCCTTTCACTGCCCAAAACTTTCTAGCACATGACAAAACATATCATCTCCATCCAAATTAAATGGATCCTTCAAATTGACGGCTTGTATTACTTTTGGCAGCAGCAAATGCCACTACGGTCTGCTGCGCAATAGCTTTTATCCTTGTCGTAACCTTGGCGTCCGCAATCAACCTTGCACACATGATCACCGTTGGGTTTGGTAGATGTTACCGATGGAAGTAATGTTTCATGCATGTTGGGCTGGTATCCGGCTTGCCCGCTCCCTCTCCATGCTCCCATCCGTGCTCCCACCTCATCGTACGGTTGTATTTTTTCCCTTTTCCTTTCTAATCTAATTATCTCTCCCCTGATTTTAAGGGGATGGGGCCACGTATGCGGGAGCATAGATGGACACACACACGGGGAGCAGGCAAGTCTCGTCCGTTGGGCTGGTGTTTATATAGATCAAAAAGCGAATCGATTTAATTCAATGAGCAATTTATGGAGAATCGATTAGTGCCCATTGTAAAATCTTGCATTAATGTTCATTGATATCATGCATGATACGACAATTTATTCCGGTATAGAAGAAATTGAATGCAATTAATTTACGTAAATGTTACTCCCTCCTTCCATCTATATAGGGCCTAATGCATTTTTTAAGATCGTCTTTGACTATTGACAAAATTAATAGTACATGACATGCACAATGTGAAAATTATATCATTGAAAGCTCCTTTCACACATGAATTTAACGATGTGCTTTGTGTAAGTTACATGTCATATATTATTATTCTAATATTTGGTCATAGTTAGCCTCGAAAAACGCATTAGGCCCTATATAGATGGAAGGAGGGAGTACATATCATTCGGCTGATTGGCTTCAGCCCCTCCGCAAACAGTGTGCGTGGCTTCAACCAATGGCTAGGATTACAACCAAATGTTATTCGGCGCCTTATGCGCCCATTAAAGGCCTTTTTGTACGCAACACACACACACCCTACCTTCACTCGATTTTAATGGGCCGGCCAATCTTACCGGACGAGAGGAAGCTCCCCAAGCCGGTTCTGGTAATTTGCGAGAAGCTTCCTAGGCCGATTTTTGGAAGCCTCTAGAAGCTTCTAGCCCTTTTGTTCTTATGTTTGGGACTGGTTTTGTTCGTTTTATTTGGTTTTTCATTTTTCTGTTTTTTCTATTCCTATTTATTTTTTCCTTTTTTTTCAAATGTGTGAAACATCTATCAATTCGTTTTTTATTCAAATTCATGATTTTCGTTTCAAATTCGTTAACATTTAAACAAAACTAGTTGACTTTTTTCAAACCCGTGAACTTTTTTCAATTGCAAGTTTTTTTCAAATCCATGTTTTCTTTTTCAGAATCTGCCAACTTTTTTCAAATTCATGACCTTTAATTTCAACCTATGAAGTTTTTTCATTTTTCATGAACTCTGAACTTTTTTTAATTTAGTGACCCTATTTTCAAATTTCTTGAACTTTTCCAACTTTCAAAATTTGTATTTTCTAATTCGTGAACTTTTTTCAGATCTGTGAAGTTTTTCAAATTCATGATTTATTTCTCAAATTCGTGAACTTTTTCATTTTTAGATTTTTTTAAATTTTTCCAAACGTTTTCAAATTTTAGTTCATTTTTCACATTTTTTCTAGACTCTTTAGTTTTATGATTTTGCCCAAATTTTATGAACTTCTTTCAAAAGTCAATGATTAACTATCAGACGGTCAACCAACCAACCAGCGAGATGCGAGTGAGGGAACAACTGCATCATGTCTTATTCGAGCGTCGTATTCAATCGAGTGAAAATTTAATGGCCCAGCCCGCTAGGCGCACCTTCGAGCGACACTAGCTTTAACCGCCCCTGAGAGCGCCGCTTAGGGCATGTACAATGGTGGCATATGGATACATATGTCCCATGACAAAAAGTAATTTGAGGCACCTATATTTATTTTTTCTTTCCAATGCAAGCTATCACTAGTGGGCCTCATTAAAAAAAATAGAAAATAAAGACTTTAGTACACATGCATCTCTACTTTTCACTTCAACATTTTCAGCTTTTGTCGCCAGACCACACTTTTTCTCTTCAAGTACCCGCCTCCTGGAGAGGATCCCGCTTCCATATCCGAACCTACTTTACGTCATATCCGATCCTACGTGGCATGTGATGCATCACCTTGAGGCTATGCATTGTACATGCCCTTAGGAGCTCTCAGGATGCCATGAGCTCCTATTTGCATGCGTTTGTCGACAAATAGAGCTGCGACGCACACAAGGGTGTCGACTTGGCAGGCCCATTTGCAGCGCCTTGCTCGACATTACAGCGTGATTTTCTACCACTGTAGCGGTCCGACTACTGTACCCACCCAATTCGCTGTAGCGGCTCGTCTACTCTAGCGAAACAGTTCATTTTGGTCTTCATTTTTATTTCAAATAGTTTTCGAAAATCTAAAGCTTTTTTAAAATTCCTGAAATTTTTTCAAAAGCACGAATATTTCTAAAATTTGTGAAAAAATATCAGAAATGGGAACATATTTTTTAAAAATACGATCATTTTTGAATTCCAAAACATTTTTTGAAAAGCACAAAAATGTTTTCATATGTGAATAAAATTTTAAAACTATAGCCTTTTTTGAAAATCTGAACAATTTTTAGAAAAGATGAATATTTTTTGAAATTCCCAAAAATCTTAGAAAACATGGACATTTTCTTTGTTTTCAGAACAAAATTTGATAACAGGACACTTTTTAAATTATGAACGACTTTCACAAAGCTTTTAAAAAAATTTAATTTCCGAATATTTTCTGATAACATGAACATTTTTTAAGTTTTGAATAAATATTTCAAATTCCTGATTTTTTTTTGTAAAAGTTACATAAACCTGGAAAAGAAAAAGAAAAAATGCAAACAAAAAAAGTAAGAAAAAAAACCAAAATCAAAATAAAATAAAAAACTATAAAAATGGTTCAGGGACCTTCTAGAAAGTTATTAAAACCAGCCAGATTCCTTTCAAAAGGTTCCCAAAATCAAATTCCATAGAACTTACCAGTCACTGGTAAAATGGGTCGGCCCATCTCAGATGAATGCTCACTCACATGTATGTCGCAGCGGCAGTTTATTGTTGTGACTAGGTTATGGTGTTTTTGGGCCAAATAGCTCGGATAGTAGAAATTTTGAATTACCTAGGGTGGGTATTGTCGGAACTACCTAGGTTCTAATTTTAGGGTTCACATATAAGGCCTTCACGAGTAAGGAGGATAACAGGGTACAGGTAATGATATCTTGCTGGGTAAGGTATTTTAACTAACAACTTTCCATGGACATTAGAACTGTCCCATCCATGTCCCCTAATGGAGTAATTATCCATAGGGGCACATGTAACAGTTAAACAATGGAAGCTTGAATTAGAATGCCATGCCATGGGGCCGAAATCACCATTCTGACCTTAAACATGAAGATTAACATGATTTGACCCTAGATGAATTTTTTTCTTCAAATCTAGCCTCTTTTTGGTCACACCAACATCCCTAGTGTTTCCATTGTGCAGGAAACACCATGGTCTATGGCGTTTGGCCTCGGTGTTTCCTCCAAGAGCCTTAGTGTCTCTGTCTAGGATGAAAGGCCACAGCCCATGATGTTTGGGCCAGGGAAACGCCATGGGCCATGGGCCATGGAATTGGCCGGTGGCTTTCTCCGCCCAACGCTGGTGTGTCCATGCAAAATCATGAAAACACTAGGGATTTTAAAACACCCGCATCTAAAATGCTCTTCACTAAATCAATTTAGTGTATGCAAACCTAGAAAAATAGCATGATGAACCAAGAAATCCCTAGGTCCTATTGTTAAGAAAAGGGAATTACTACTTACTAACAACATTCAACAATCTGGGCAACCATAGGCTTTGACCCGCATTGAAAATGGTGCCACTTGTTAAAGATAAGAACCTATATGCCTTCTTGACATGAGTAGATTGTATCCATTGGGTAATATAGGTTCGATCTATATTTGTTTTCTGGAGTACCAAAATCAAGCATGAAGTCATTATGAACATAAAGGCCTAAGATATGGAGTCCTAGAAATAGGCTAGAACAACTTGAATGAGATGTGATAGCTTCTTTGTGGTCTAACATTCTTGCCAATACATTACCATTGTTCTGTTCTGGATTGTAATCCCTACTCAAAAATTAGCTCCATGAGCAAAATCCCCTGTCATGATGAACCCTGCAATTTTTTGTGATGAGTATATACTATATAAAGCATCTTGAGTAGAGTAATGTGCATTTTAAGTATTATTTCCTGCTATCCTTTTCAAAGAATAGTCATGAATCATCTTACCATCAATTTGATTTTATTTTGATTTGTATCATTGTTCCAACTGATAGTTATGGTGTTATGACCGTCATATTAGGGGCTTAGCCCAGTGGATTGTGGCCCAAGTTATCTTATTAGGGGCTTAGCCCAATTATCTTATAGTTTGCTTAGGAGTCAAGTAAATCTCTCTATATAAGGAGAGGAGATGTATCAATCTAATCAAGTAAGAAGCAATCATTATTTGCTCGGCTACCCTTAGGGAGCCGAGAGACCTAACCCTAGCCGCCTCTTGCGCCGCCACCGCCTCTTCGCCACCACGCAAGGACGGCTGGGCCGCGCCCTCGTTCTCGTCCTCCTCCATCGTTCCCCTACAATCTCCGCCCTAGAACCGGCAGAACCCTAGCTCCTAACACCTTGGTATCAGGTAGCTTGGGTCCGATCATGTCTGCGCCACCACCCATCCCGCCGCTGCCCACCTTGCCGCTATCCACCACAGCCGCTCTCTCCACCGCGCCGCTGGTGTTTCCCTCCGTCGCGGTCGACAATCCCACCGCGCCGCTGGCGCTTCCCACCGCACCGCTCGGCTCCTCCACGGGGGCCTCCATCGGTCAGTCGCTGCCTGTCACCACGCCACCTACCGTCATCTACTTCCCGGCAGAGATTGCCGGGGTCCTTAATGACCTCGTCACCGATGTCCAGGGCATCCGCCTCTACCTGGCCGGGCCTTACGGGCAGCCGCCGCCCTTGCCGCCGACCGCCATGACAGGGCCAGTTGCCCTGCTCTGGTATGCGGCCACCACGACGCCGATCGGGCCTCTACACCACCATCGATCGGCCGCCGCCGCCATTGCCGCCCCATTGGCTGCAGTGGACGGCTCGAAATCATCGCACCCGACGCCTCCGGGTCCGGCAACAGAGCCCACTTCTTGCGCCTCAATGGCCACAATGGCCAGCCCCAGCCCTTGCAGCCCCCTCCCACGCCACCCGGGTCCGTGCTGCCGCAGCCACAGCTGCCGGCCCCGCCACCGCCCAGCACGGGGTCCGGGTCACCCTCGCAGGAAGGCGTACGATCCAGCAAGTGCGCTTCCCGTCGTCGCCGCCCCCAATACCGGCCTGGCTGACCGGATCATTGCCGCCACCCGTCTACACGTCGGCTGGAGACCCGTCGGCACCCACTCTGCAGTTCGGTGATCCCTTCGGCTCGGCGGGGCACTCCACGGGCCACGGCCATGCTGACCGGGCGTCCCAATCCTCGCTGCTTCACACCTCTGAGCCAGTCGGCCACGGCGCTCCGACTCAGACACCGCCGCGGTTTGCCAAACTGGACTTCGCCACTTATGACGGCACGGAGGACCCCCTTAACTGGCCAACCAGTGCGAGCAATTCTTTCGCGGGCAGCGCACCCTTGCCTCGGAGCGTACTTGGCTCGCCTCTTACCACCTCCGCGGCGCGGCACAGACCTGGTACTACGCCCTCGAGCAGGACGAGGGCATCATGCCCCCTAGGGAGCGCTTCCGCGAGCTCTGCCTTCTTCGTTTTGGGGCATCGATCCGTGGGAGCCGCCTGGCAGAGCTAGGCCGCCTTCCCTTCACCTCCACGGTTCAGGACTTCGCCGACTGTTTCCAGGCCCTGGCATGCCACGCGTTGGGCGTGACGGCGCAGCAGCGGGTTGACCTCTTCGTCGGTGGACTTCCGGACCACATCCGCATGGACGTGGAGCTTCGGGAACCCCAGGATCTCCAGAAGGCAATGTACTACGCCCGCGCGTTCGAGCGTCGCGCGGTGGCCATCCAGCAAGTATCACCGTCCCGGGCCGCTACTCGGGCCGGATGTTCCCGCGTTGGGTCGGCCTGCTCAGGCTTCCGCGGCACCCCTCGCCGCGGTCGCGGCACGCCCGTTCCGCCGGCTCACCTCGGCCGAGCTACTCGAGCGTCGCTACCAAGAGTTGTGCTTCAACTGCGACGAGCCCTATACGCCCGGCCACGTCTGCCCGCGACTCTTCTACCTGGAGGCTGCAGACTACATTGAGGAGGACGCCGTCGCCGCCGACCTGACCGCCCCAGCTGTCGCGAAGGTGTTTGATGCTGGTTGATCACCTTGAGGAGTTCAGCAAACGCTTCCCCACCTTACAGCTCGAGGACGAGCTGTTTGTGCAGGCGGGGAGAATGTTATGACCGTCATATTAGGGGCTTAGCCCAGTGGGTTGTGGCCCAAGTTATCTTATCGTTATTAGGGGCTTAGCCCAATTATCTTATAGTTTGCTTAGGAGTCAAGTAAACCTCTTTATATAAGGAGAGGAGATGTATCAATCTAATCAAGCAAGAAGCAATCATTATTTGCTCGGCTTCCCTTAGGGAGTCGAGAGACCTAACCCTAGCCGCCTCTTGCGTCTCCGCCGCCTCTTCTCCACCATGCAAGGACGGCACCCAGCCGCCGGCTGCCGCGCCCTCGTCCTCGTCCTCCTCCATCGTTCCCCTACAATCTCCGCCCTAGAACCGGCAGAACTCTAGCTCCTAACATATGGTTTATTCTGGTGCTTCATGGCGATCATAAGTTTGTCCGTTATTCTTTTTATGAGTGGAGGGTAGGAAAACATATAACTAAATCAACCATTACAATCTTTGTTTTCTAGGATACAACCATTACATTTTACTACTAGTAGTTTCTGCATGAACCAAATCCTTGGGGGTGCATAAAAACTAGTTTCCCCTCTCTCTAAAGTATCGTTGTAGCAAATGACAAAACATATCATCTCCATCATCGCACTGGTGCATTCGATCTACGGCGTAGAAAACCTGCAAGCTTACATTACTTTTCGCAGCAGCAAAAGCCGCTACCATCTGGTGTGCAGTGGCTTTTATCCTCGTCATAACCTTGGTGTCCACAGTAAACCTTGCAGACATAGTTGCCCCAGGGTTCTATGGACAACTTCGGCGTGCAAGCTTTCTCGGCTACGCATAGCTTCGGTGAACCATCTGTTGTACCTATGAACAATGAAGCAGGTCAGTACGCAAGAGACGATCAACAGGTGATTCGTTTTACACATCCAAAATTGTGTGCAGGAAAGGGAGAATGATTACAGAGAGAAACCAATAGGAAGCATATAAACCTGCTGCATGACAGGACGAGATGGTTGTAGACATGACAAGGACAGCCACCAAACACAAGGCCCGATGAGTGTTACTTCCTGTAGTAGCCATGAGAAGCTACCCGTTGGGTATTGCTTCTTCTTTTGTTTGCGAGAATTTGTAGTTAGCTATTGCTATTTTTCTAGTGTCACTGGTAATCCGTGGTGTCACCGATGGAAGTATTATTTCATCATGCATGTTTCTCTTGTGTTTATATAGAGCAAAGAGCGAATCGGAAAAGTATTCATGTATCAATGGGCAGATTCTAGAATCGATCAGTGCTAATTGTAAAAATACTGTATTAATGTTCATAGATATCGAGCATGGCAGAATACCTAATTTCGGTAAACAAATGAGTGCAATTAATTTCGGTGAATGATACAGATTATCCAGTCGATTCGCTTTAGCCCCTTTGTGTGTCGTCTGCATGGTCTCGACCAATGGCCAGGATTACATGTCCCGGGTCCTCATCCTGCAGCTCTAGCACCACACAAAGCTACCAACTCCTCCCAACAGGGACTCCTGCTGTACTGCCATAGCTCCTCCCCTTGACGATGTCTTCTCACTCTAGCTCTGCTCCTCTTCTCCTCCTTTATCCCAGATGGCAGCCACAAATGCTTGTGTCATGATGAGCTCACGCAGTGAAGGTCGAGCAGAAACCTGCAAGGCCTCCTTCCCACATGCTGCATAGTGAATGTTCATATAATACAGTAAAACAAACAAACAAATCTATTTCGGGGTTATTGTCTCCTATGGGTAGGGTTGGGTCAATTAGACGGATAGATGGGTTGAGGTGCCAAAAGATATTGCCACTTAACATAAAAATATATGTTCTGTTGTATTAACAAGTTTAATGAAAGAGGCTAGTGCCTCGCTTTATAGATAAAACAAATCACCGCATACAAGCAAGTCCAATTGATGAGGAAAGAGCAAAAGAAAATGTAGAAGTTCAAAAAGGAATAGAAATAGACTACATGCTGAAGCGTCAGCTTAATACAAGCCTAAAACACAGAACCAGGCCTCAAGGAGGATCAAAGACTAAAATAAGACGGAAAGCTAGGTCCTTGTGGTTCCTCGTCAAGGGATCGATGGCTAGTCAGTCACACCTCTTGCTCAGGGGCATCCATTGCTGCAGGAAACCATAGATTTTGAAGATAGCATTAGTGGCATGCATGGGAAAAGAGTGTTCAATAACTATGTTGTTCCCAGTACACCACAACGTCCATGACAAGGCCCCGAAGTTCACCCACATCAACTTTTGGGCCTGGTAATTGCACGAAGCTGGCCCATGGTAGACATGAGGGAAGTTGGAAGGGCACCACCCATTCCCCCAAACTTCCCTAACACAACGCCAAAAAAAATGAGTTGAGGCACATGAAAAAAAAATATATGGTTCATGTCCCCATCGTTGTAAATATGCCCTAGAGGCAAATAATAAAGTTGTGATTATCATATCTCTTGTTCTTGATAAATGTTTATTCTCCATGTTGTAATTGTATTGACCCGAAACTGAAATACAAGTGTGGATACATAAACAAACACCGTGTCCCCAGTGAGCCTCTACTAGACTAGCTCATTGATTAAAGATGGTTAAGATTTCCTAATCATAGACATGAGGTGTCATTTAATAATGGGATCACATCATTAGAAGAATAATGTTATGGACAGAACCAATCATAAGCTTAGCATATGATCGTGTCACTTAGTTTATTTGCTACAACTTTCTCCATGTCAAGTATTTATTCTTAGACCATGAGATCATGCCACTCCCTAATACCGGCAGAATACTTTATAGGTATCAAAGATCACTTCGTAATTGGGTGATCATAAAGTTCTCTTCAAGTATCTCAGAAAGTATTTGTTGAGATGCATGGATCGAGACTGGGATTTGTCACTTCGTGTGACGAAGAGATATCTCTGGGCCCTCTCGGTAATACAACATCATGAATAGCTTGCAAGCATGTTCCAGTGTGTTTAGTCATGGGTATATTATATTGCAGAACAAGTAAAGAGAATTGCTGGTAATGAGATTGAACTAGGTATGGTGATATCAACGATCAAATCTCGGGCAAGTAACATATCGCCGGACAAAGGGAATTGTATATGGGATTGTATGCATCCTCGACATCGTGGTTCAAACCAATAAAGATCTTCATTGAATAAGTGTGAGTCATTATGGGCACCTAGGTCCCGCTATTGATTATTGATCGCAGACGTCTCACGGTCATGTCTACATGTTCTCGAACCCATAGGGTCACACACTTAATGTTTGGTAATGCTAGGGTTGTATTGGGATATTCATAATGGCAAGACCTAATATTGTTTGGAGTCTTAGATAAGATGCAGGACATCAAGAGGAGCTCTGGAATGGTCCAGAGATAAAGATTTATATATGGAAAGTGGTTTTTCAGGGTTTTGAAAAGGTTCGGGAATTTATCGGTAGTGTATTGGGTGGTTCCGAAAGGTTCCGGGGGCCCACCTGTCCCGGAGGCCTGCATGGGCTGAAGGGGGGGCGCCCTGTCCTAAATGGATCAGGCGCAGCAGCCCCCCAAGGCCCATGCGGCTAGGGGTTGGGGAAACCCTAAGGGGGAAGGGCACCTCCACTTGGCTTGGGGGGAAAGCCTCCCCCTAGCCGCCCCTCTCCTTGGAGGAGGCGCTAGGGATGGCCAGCCACCTCCCACACCCCTATAAATAGAAGGGAGATGTATGGGAGGCTCATCCCTTTGCTGGCCACTTCCCCCTCTCTCCCTCTCCATCTCCTCCTTCGGTACGCGCTTGGCAAAGCCCTGCCAGATTTCCGCTGCCACCATCATCACCATGCTGTCGTGCTGGCTTAGATCCCATCTATATCTCCCCCTCGCTTGCTGGATGAAGAAGGAGGAGACATCACCGAGCCGTACGTGTGCGCATCTCGGAGGTTAGATCTTGATTGGATCACGATTGGATCACGAAGGGAGTACGACTACGCCAACCACTTGAAGGAAATATGCCCTAGAGGCAATAATAAAGTTATTATTTATTTCCTTATTTCATGATAAATGTTTATTATTCATTCTAGAATTGTATTAACCGGAAACATAATATATGTGTGAATACATAGACAAACATGGTGTCACTAGTATGCCTCTACTTGACTAGCTCGTTGAATCAAAGATGGTTAAGTTTCCTAGCCATAGACATGAGTTGTCATTTGATTAACGAGATCACATCATTAGGAGAATGATGTGATTGACTTGACCCATTCGTTAGCTTAGCACTTGATCGTTTAGTATGTTGCTATTGCTTTCTTCATGACTTATACATGTTCCTGTAACTATGAGATTATGCAACTCCTGTTTACGGAGGAACACTTTGGTGCTACCAAACGTCACAACGTAATCGGGTGATTATAAAGGAGTACTACATGTGTCTCCAAAGGTACATGTTGGGTTGGCGATTTCGAGATTAGGTTTTGTCACTCCGATTGTCGGAGAGGTATCTCTGGGCCCTCTCGGTAATGCACATCACTATAAGCCTTGCAAGCAATGTAGCTAATGAGTTAGTTACGGAATGATGCATTACGGAACGAGTAAAGAGACTTGCCGGTAACGAGATTGAACTAGGTATTGATACCGACGATCGAATCTCGGGCAAGTAACATACCGACGATTTAAAGGAACAACGTATGTTGTTATGCGGTTCGACCGATAAAGATCTTCAGACAATATGTAGGAACCAATATGGGCATCTAGGTCCCGCTATTGGTTATTTGCCGAGACGTGTCTCGGTCATGTCTACATTGTTCTCGAACCGTAGGGTCCGCACGCTTAAGGTTTCGATGGCGATGTTATATTATGAGTTTATGAGTTTTGATGTACCGAAGGAGTTCGGAGTCCCAGATGAGATCGGGACATGACGAGGAGTCTCGAAATGGTCGAGACGTAAAGATCGATATATTGGACGACTATATTTGGAGTTCGGAAAGGTTCCGAGTGATTCGGTATTTTTCGAGTACCGAGAGTTACGGAATTCGCCGGGAGAAGTATTGGGCCTTATTGGGCCATACGGGAAAGAGAGAGGGGCTGCCTAGGGAAGGCCGCGCGCCCCCCCATGGCCTAGTCCGAATTGGACTAGGGGGAGGGGCCGCACCCCCTCCTTCCTTCCCTTCTCTCTTCCCTTTCCTTCTATCCTACTCCTACTACATGGAAGGGCTCCTAGTTCTACTAGGAAAGGGGGAATCCTACTCCCGGTGGGAGTAGGACTCCCCTAGGGCGCGCCATAGAAAGGGCTGGCCCTCCCCTCCTCCACTCCTTTATATACGGGGGCAGGGGGCACCCCATAGACACACAAGTTGATCTTCGTGATCGTTCCTTAGCCGTGTGCGATGCCCCCTCCACGATATTACACCTCGGTCATATTGTAGCGGTGCTTAGGCAAAGCCCTGCGACGGTTGAACATCAAGATCGTCACCACGCCGTCGTGCTGACGGAACTCCTCCCCGAAGCTTTGCTGGATCGGAGCCCGGGGTGCGTCATCGAGTTGCACGTGTGTCAAGAACTCGGAGGTGCCGGAGTAACGGTGCTTGGATCGGTTGGACCGGGAAGACGTACGACTACTTCCTCTATGTTGCGTCAATGCTTCCGCTTCGGTCTACGAGGGTACATAGAAAACACTCTCCCCTCTCGTTGCTATGCATCACCATGATCTTGCGTGTGCGTAGGATTTTTTTTGAAATTACTATGTTCCCCTACAGTGGTATCAGAGCCTAGGTTTTATGGTTTGTTGTTATATGCACGAGTAGAACACAAGTGAGTTGTGGGCGATATAAGTCATACTGCTTACTAGCATGTCATACTTTGGTTCGGCGGTATTGTTGGAAGAAGCGGCCCGGACCAACATTACGCGTACACTTACGCGAGACTGGTTCTACCGACGTGCTTTGCACACAGGTGGCTGGCGGGTGTCAGTTTCTCCAACTTTAGTTGAACCGAGTGTGGCTACACCCGGTCCTTGCGAAGGTTAAAACATCACTAACTTGACGAACTATCGTTGTGGTTTTGATGCGTAGGTAAGAACAGTTCTTGCTCAGCCCGTAGCAGCCACGTAAAATTTGCAACAACAAAGTAGAGGACGTCTAACTTGTTTTTGCAGGGCATGTTGTGATGTGATATGGTCAAGACGTGATAAGATATAAGTTGTTGTATGAGATGATCATGTTTTGTTGAAGTTATCGCAATCGCGTAAGCCCTATGGATGTCTATTTGTTGCATAAGATGCAAGTGCCAAATAATTGCTTTACTTTATCGCTATATGATAGCAATAGTTGCAAGAGCAATAGTTGGTGAGACAACCATGTGATGACACATTGATATAGATCAAGATGATGAAGATCATGGTGTCGTGCCGGTGACGATAGAGATCATGACAGTAATTTGGAGATGGAGATCAAAGGCGCAAGATGATCATGGCCATATCATGTCACATATTTTGATTGCATATGATGTTTATCTATTATACATCTTATTCTTGCTTTGATTGACGGTAGCATTTTAAGATGATCTCTCACTAATTATCAAGAAGTGTTCTCCCTGAGTATGCACCGTTGCCAAAGTTCGTCGTGCCCAGACACCACGTGATGATCGGGTGTGATAAGCTCTACGTCCATCTACAACGGGTGCAAGCCAGTTTTGCACATGCGAATACTCAAAGTTAAACTTGACGAGCCTAGCATATGCAGATATGGCCTCGGAGCACGGAGACCGAAAGGTCGAGCGTGAATCATATAGTAGATATGATCAACATAGTGATGTTCACCATTGAAAACTACTCCATCTCACGTGATGATCGGTTATGGTTTAGTTGATTTGGATCACGTGATCACTTAGATGACTAGAGAGATGTCTGTCTAAGTGGGAGTTCTTAAGTAATATGATTAATTGAACTTAAATTTATCATGAACTTAGTCCTGGTAGTATTTTGCAAATTATGTTGTAGATCAATAGCTTGCATTGTTGCTTTCACATGTTTATTTTGATATGTTCCTAGAGAAAATTGTGTTGAAAGATGTTAGTAGCAATGTTGCGGATTTGATCCGTGATCTGAGGTTAATCCTCATTGCTGCACAGAAGAATTATGTCCTTAATGCACCGCTAGGTGACAGACCTATGGCTGGAGCAGATGCAAACGTTATGAACATTTGGCTAGCTCAATATGATTACTACTTGATAGTTTAGTGCACCATGCTTAACGGCTTAGAATCGGGACTTCAAAGACGTTTTGAACGTCATGGACCATATGAGATGTTCCAGGAGTTGAAGTTAATATTTCAAGCAAATACCTGAGTTGAGAGATATAAAAGTCTCCAACAAGTTCTATTGCTAAAAGATGGAGGAGAATCGCTCAACTAGTGAGCATGTGCTCAGATTGTCTGGGTACTTCAATCGGTTGAATCAAGTGGGAGTTAATCTTCCAGATAAGATAGTGATTGATAGAATTCTCTAGTCACCATCACCAAGTTAGTAGAACTTTGTGATGAACTATAGTATGCAAGGGATGACGAAAACAATTCCCGAGCTCTTCATGATATTGAAATCGACAAAGGTACAAATCAAGAAAGAGCATCAAATGTTGATGATTGACAAGACCACTAGTTTCAAGAAAAGGGCAAAGAGAAAGAAAGGGAACTTCAAGTGGAAAGACAAGCAAGTTGTCACTCCTGCAAAGAATCCCAAAGCTGGACCATAGCCTGAAACTGAGTGCTTACACTGCAAAGGAAATGGTCACTGGAAGCGGAAATACCCTGAATATTTGGTGGATAAGAAGGATGGCAAAGTGAACAAGGGTATATTTGATATACAGGTTATTGATGTGTGCCTTACTAGTGTTTATAGTAACCCCTGAGTATTTGATACTTGTTCAGTTGCTAAGATTAGTAACTCGAAACAGGAGTTATAGAATAAACAGAGACTAGTTGAAGGGGAAAGTGACGATGAGTGTTGGCAGTAGTTCTAAGATTGATATGATCATCATCGCACACTCCCTATACTTTCGAGATTAGTGTTAAACCTAAATAAATGTTATTTGGCATTTGCGTTGAGCATGAACATGATTTGATCGTGTTTATTGCGATACGGTTATTCATTTAAAGTTAGAGAATAATTGTTATTCTGTTTACATGAATAAGACCTTCGATGGTCATACACCCAATGAACATAGTTTGTTGGATCTCGATCGTAGTGATACACATATTCATAATATTGATGCCAAAAGATGCAAAGTTAATAATGATAGTGCAACTTATTTGTGGCACTGCCGTTTGGGTCATATCGGTGTAAAGCGCATGAAGAAACTCCATAAAGATGGATTTCCGGAATCACTTGGTTATGAATCATTTGATGCTTGCGAACCGTGCCTTTTGGGCAAGATGACTAAAACTCCGTTCTTCGGAACAATGGAATGAGCAACAAACTTGTTGGAAATAATACATACTGATGTATGCAGACCAATGAGTATTAAGGCTCGTGGCGAGTATCGTTATTTTCTGACCTTTACAGATGATTTAAGCATATATGGGTATATCTACTTGATGAAACATAAGTCTGAAATAGTTGAAAGGTTCAAAGAATTTCAGAGTGAAGTGGAAAATCATCGTAACAAGAAAATAAAGTTTTTGCGATCTGATCGTGGAGATGAATATTTGAGTTGCGAGTTTGATCTTCAATTAAAACAATGTGGAATAGTTTCATAGCTCACGCCACCTGGAACACCACAACATTATGGTGTGTCCGAACGTCGTAACCGCACTTTATTGGATATGGTGCGATCTATGATGTCACTTATTGACTTACCATTGTTGTTTTGGGGTTATCCATTAGAGACAGCTGCATTCACGTTAAAAGGTCACCATGTAAATCCGTTGAGACGATACCATATGAACTGTGGTTTAGCAAGAACCCAAGTTGTCGTTTCTTAAAGTTTGGGGCTATGATGCTTATGTGAAAAAGTTTCATCCTGATAAGCTCAAACCCAAATCGGAGAGGTGTGTCTTCATAGAATACCCAAAGGAAACTATTGGGTACACCTTCTATCACAGATCCGAAGGCAAGATATTCGTTGCTAAAAATGGATCCTTTCTAGAGAAGGAGTTTCCCTCGAAAGAAGTGAGTGGGAGGAAAGTAGAACTTGATAAGGTAATTGTACCTCCTCCTGAATTGGAAAATAGTTCATCACTGAAATCAGTTCCAGTGATTCCTACACCAATTAGTGAGGAAGCTAATGATGATGATCATGAAACTTCTAATCAAGTTGCTATAGAACCTCATAGGTCTTCCAGAGTACGGTCCGCACCAGAGTGGTACGGTAATCCTGTTTTGGAAGTCATGTTACTAGACCATGGTAAACCTACAAACTATGAGGAAGCGATGATGAGCCCAGATTCCGCAAAATGGCTGAAGGCCATGAAATCTGAGATAGGATCCATGTATGAGAACAAAGTGTGGACTTTGGTGGACTTGCCCAATGATCGGCAAGCCATAGAAAAATAAATGGATCTTCAAGAGGAAGACGAACATTGATAGTAGTGTTACTATCTACAAAGCTCGACTTGTCGCAAAAAGGTTTTTGACAAGTTCAAGGTGTTGACTACAATAAGATTTTCTCAACTGTAGTGATGCTTAAGTCTGTCCGAATCATGTTAGCAATTGCCACATTTTATGAAATCTGGCAAATGGATGTCAAAACTACATTCCTTAATGGTTTTCTTAAAGAAGAGTTGTATATGATGCAACCAGAAGGTTTTGTCAATCCTAAAGGTGCTAACAAAATGTGCATGCTCCAGCGATCCATTTATGGACTGGTGCAAGCCTCTCGGAGTTGGAGT
The DNA here is from genome assembly GCA_021437245.1 of Aegilops speltoides. NCBI lineage: Eukaryota > Viridiplantae > Streptophyta > Magnoliopsida > Poales > Poaceae > Aegilops > Aegilops speltoides. The sequence goes on along the minus strand of CM038146.1, from coordinate 94,695,653 downwards.
AAACGCTTTGATAGTGTGATCAAAGCATTTGGTTCTGTACAGACTTTTGGAGAAGCCTGTATTTACAAGAAAGTGAGTGGGAGCACTACAGTATTTCTGATAAATATATGTGAATGAAATATTGTTGATCGAAAATAATGTAGAATTATTCTGCAAAGCATAAAGGAGTGTTTGAAAGGAGTTTTTCAAAGAAAGACCTCGGTGAAGCCGCTTACATATTGAGCGTCAAGATCTATAGAGATAGATCAAGACGCTTGATAAGTTTTTCAATGAATACATACCTTGACAAGATTTTGAAGTAGTTCAAAATGGAACAGCCAAAGAAAGAGTTCTTGCCTGTGTTACAAGGTGTGAAATTGAGTAAAGACTCAAAGCTAGACCACGACAGAAGATAGAAAGAGAATGAAAGTCATTCCCTATGCCTTGGCCATAGGTTCTATAGAGTATGCCATGCTGTGTACCGGATCTATTGCATACCCTACCACTGAGTTTGGCAAGGGAGTACAATAGTGATCTAGGAGTAGATCACTGGACAGCGGTCAAACATTATCCTTAGTAGAATAAGGATATGTTTCTCAATTATGGAGGTGACAAAAGGATCGTCGTAAAGGGTTACGTCGACACAAATTTTCACACTGATCCAGATGACTCTAAGTCTTAATCTGGATACATATTGAAAGTGGGAGCAATTAGCTAGAGTAGCTCTGTGCATAGCATTATAGACATAGAATATTTGCAACATACATACGGCCCTGAATGTGACAGACCCGTTGACTAAACTTCTCTCACAAGCAAAACATGATCATACCTTAGTACTCTTTGGGTGTTAATCACATAGCGATGTGAACTAGATTATTGACTCTAGTAAACCCTTTGGGTGTTGATCACATGACGATGTGAACTATGGGTGTTAATCACATGGTGATGTGAACTATGGGTGTTAATCACATGGTGATGTGAACTAGATTATTGACTCTAGTGCAAGTGGGAGACTGAAGGAAATATGCCCTAGAGGCAATAATAAAGTTATTGTTTATTTCCTTATTTCATGATAAATGTTTATTATTCATTCTAGAATTGTATTAATCGGAAACATAATACATGTGTGAATACATAGACAAACATAGTGTCACTAGTATGCCTCTACTTGACTAGCTCGTTGAATCAAAGATGGTTAAGTTTCCTAGCCATAGACATGAGTTGTCATTTGATTAACGGGATCACATCATTAGGAGAATGATGTGATTGACTTGACCCATTCTGTTAGCTTAGCACTTGATCGTTTAGTATGTTGCTATTGCTTTCTTCATGACTTATACATGTTCCTGTAACTATGAGATTATGCAACTCCCGTTTACCGGAGGAACACTTTGGGTGCTACCAAACGTCACAATGTAACTGGGTGATTATAAAGGAGTACTACAGGTGTCTCCAAAGGTACATGTTGGGTTGGCGATTTTGAGATTAGGTTTTGTCACTCCGATTGTCGGAGAGGTATCTCTGGCCCTCTCGGTAATGCACATCACTATAAGCCTTGCAAGCAATGTAGCTAATGAGTTAGTTACGGAATGATGCATTACGGAACGAGTAAAGAGACTTGCCGGTAACGAGATTGAACTAGGTATTGGATACCGACGATCGAATCTCGGGCAAGTAACATACCGATGATGAAAGGAACAACGTATGTTGTTATGCGGTCCGACCGATAAAGATCTTCGTAGAATATGTAGGAACCAATATGGGCATCCAGGTCCCGCTATTGGTTATTGGCCGAGACGTGTCTCGGTCATGTCTACATTGTTCTCGAACCGTAGGGTCCGCACGCTTAAGGTTTCGATGATGCTTATATTATGAGTTTATGAGTTTTGATGTACCAAAGGAGTTCGAGTCCCGGATGAGATCGGGGACATGACGAGGAGTCTCGAAATGGTTGAGACGTAAAGATCGATATATTGGACGACTATATTCGAGTTCGGAAAGGTTCCGAGTGATTCGGTATTTTTCGAGTCTGGGAGAGTTACGGGAATTCGTCGGGAGAAGTATTGGGCCTTATTGGGCCATACGGGAAAGAGAGAGGGCTGCCTAGGGCAGGCTGCCCCCCATGGCCTAGTTCGAATTGACTAGGGGGAGGGGCCGCACCCCCTCCTTCCTTCCCTTCTCTCTTCCCTTTCCTTCTATCCTACTCCTACTACATGGAAGGGCTCCTAGTTCTACTAGGAAAGGGGGAATCCTACTCCCGGTGGGAGTAGGAGTCCCCTAGGGCGCGCCATAGAGAGGGCCGGCCCTCCCCCTCCTCCACTCCTTTATATACGGGGGCAGGGGGCACCCCATAGACACACAAGTTGATCTTCGTGATCGTTCCTTAGCCGTGTGCGGTGCCCCCCTCCACGATATTACACCTCAGTCATATTGTAGCGGTGCTTAGGCGAAGCCCTGCGACGGTTGAACATCAAGATCGCCACCACGCCAGGCCGACGGAACTCCTCCCAAGCTCTGCTGGATCGGAGCCCGGTGCGCCATCGAGCTGTACGTGTGTCAAGAACTCGGAGGTGCCGGAGTAACGGTGCTTGGATCGGTTGGACCAGGAAGACGTACGACTACTTCCTCTATGTTGCGTCAACGCTTCCGCTTCGGTCTACGAGGGTACGTAGACAACACTCTCCCCTCTCGTTGCTATGCATCACCATGATCTTGCGTGTGCGTCGGAAATTTTTTGAAATTACTACGTTCCCCTACACCACTTTCATTAGAACGTTAACGCTTTCGGCTACAAGTGTATGTAGACACACTCCCCTCTCATTGCTATCATCTCCTAGGTTAGATCTTTGATGAAACCTTCGGAATTTGTTTCCATGCAACATTCCCCATCAGTGGCATCATGAGATAGGCCTATGCGAAGATGTTATGCACAAGTAGAACACAAATTGGTTGTGGGCGTTGATGCTCAGATTGCTTACCTCCTTTGTTATTTTGGATTTGGTGATATTGTGGGATGAAGCGGCCCGGACCAACTTTACTTGTCCACACGCAAGAGACTGGTTTGGTGACTAACATGAAACTTGTATTGTGTCTGTGTCTCCCACTTTAGTTCAGTCTAATTTGACAACAGTGGTCCTTGTAGAAGGCTAAAATGCAACTTGTATATCACTGTTCTGGCTTTTGCATAGCTAAGAACGGTTCTTATACGTTGCCCCTAGGAGTCACGTAAAATTTTCAATAAAAAAGTAGACGACGTCTAACTTGTTTTTGCGGGGCATGTGATGTGATGTGGTATGGCCAAGATGTGATTTGATATATGTTATGTATGAGATGATCAAATTTTGGAATAGTTCACGACTTGCATGTCGATGAGTACGGCAACCAGCAGGAGCCATAGGGTTGTCTTAATATTATTGTATGACCTACATGTCAATCACTAAACTCCATGTAATTGCTTTACTTTATCCATATGAGTTAGAAATAGTTGTAGAAACAATAGTTGATGGAGACAACTGCATGACGGCACCTTGGAGATGATGGAGATCATGGTGTCTGCTACCTCTTGAGCACTGCGTTGGTTTTCCCTTGAAGAAGAAAGGGTGATGCAGCAAAGTAGCGTAAGTATTTCCCTTAGTTTTTGAGAACCAAGGTATCAATCCAGTAGGAGGCTCCTCAAAGTCCCACGCACCTACACAAACAAACAAGAACCTCACAACCAACGCGATAAAGGGGTTGTCAACCCCTTCACGGTAACTTGCAAAAGTGATATCTGATAGAGATAATAAGATAAGATAAATACTTTTGGTATTTTTATGATATAGATTGGAAAGTAAAAGATGCAAATAAAAGTAGATGGAAAACTTATATGATATAAGATAGACCCGGGGGCCATAGGTTTCACTAGTGGCTTCTCTCAAGATAGAATAAGTATTGCGGTGGGTGAACAAATTACTGTCGAGCAATTGATAGAAAAGTGCATAGTTATGAGAGTATCTAGGCATGATCATGTATATAGGCATCACGTCCACAACAAGTAGATCGAAACCATTCTGCATCTACTACTATTACTCCACACATCGACCGACTCCTGCCTGCATCTAGAGTATTAAGTTCATGAAGAACGGAGTAACACATTAAGAAAGATGACATGATGTAGAGGGATAAACTCATGCAATATGATATAAACCCCATCTTTTTATCCTCGATGGCAACAATACAATACGTGCCTTGCTGCCCTTGCTCTCACTGGGAAAGGACACCGCAAGATTGAACCCAAAGTTAAGCACTTCTCCCATTGCAAGAAAGATCAATCTAGTAGGCCAAACCAAACTGATAATTCTAAGAGAGTTGCAAAGATAACCAATCACACATAAAAGAAATCAGAGAAGATTCACTTATTTCTCATAGATAAACTTGATCATAAACCCACAATTCATCGGATCTCAACAAACACACCACAAAAAGAGTTACACCGAATAGATCTCCAAGAAGATCGAGGAGAACTTGGTATTGAGATTCAAAGAGAGAGAGAAGAAGCCATCTAGCTAATAACTATGGACCCGAAGGTTTGTGGTAAACTACTCACAAATCATCGGAGAGGCCTTGGAGATGATGTAGAGGCCCTCCATGGTTGTTTCCCCATCCGGCGGAGCGCCAGTGAAGGCTCCAAGATGGGATTCACGGATACAGAAGGTTGCGGCGGTGGAAATAGTTTTTCGTGGTGCTCCTGGATGTTTTCGGGGTACGTAGATATATATAGGCGAAGGAGGTAGGTCAGGGGAGCCACGAGGAGCCCACGAGGGTGGGGGCGCGCCGGGCACCCTCGTGGCCGCCTCCGTTACTTCTTGACGTCCACTCCAAGTTTCCTAGATTGCGTTTGTTCCAAAAAGATCGCTCCCAAAGGTTCATTCCGTTTGGACTCCGTTTGATATTCCTTTCCTTCGAAACACTGAAATAGGCAAAAAAAACAGCAATTCGGGCTGGGCCTCCGGTTAGTAGGTTAGTCCCAAAAATGATATAAAAGTGTAGAGTAAAGCCCAAAAACATCCAAAAAGGGTAATATAATAGAATGGAACAATCGAAAATTATAGATACGTTGGAGAAGTATCAGTGTCATGCCGGTGATGATGAAGATTGTGCCGATGCTTTGGAGATGGAGATCAAAAGCATAAGAAGAAAATGGTCATATCATGTCACATATTGCTTGCATGTGACGTTTGTCTTTAATGTGTCTTATTTTGCTTAGAACGACGGCAGCATTATAAGATGATCCCTCCACTTAATATGAAAATAAAAGTGTTCTCCCTTAGTATGCACAGTTGCGAAAGTTTGTCATTTTGAAGCACCTCATGATGATCGGATGTGATAGACTCTAAGTTCACATGCAACGAGTGCATACTTGGAGGCTCTAAATTATTGAAAACAATAGCAAATGGGATGTATGATGTTTGCCAAATATTTGGAGGCTGACTTGTGGGCCTACTAAATTGACGCGTACGTAAGGCTTTTGTCCACTTATAGTGAACAAACGGTTCTAACATCAGAGACCGTTGGATGTCAATCGAACGATGTCGGAGTAATGGGCCACGGGTAGCCTAACCCGAGTCCCTGAGCCTTTCAAGACTTTGGGCCGGCTGTGCCCCACGAGACTCCAGAATGAAGCGCCGCCTTTCGGTGGATGGCTGGCTCAACGGCCGGCTGCTAGAAGACGGCCGGGCACCAGCAGACGGCACCAAAACGGGTCGACTCCTAGCAGGCGGCCCCCGCAGAGGCCGGCTCCTAGTAGGCGGCCCCCGGCGCCCTCAGAGTCTGCGCCCCTCATCAAGAGGATGAGACAGGGTGAGGCTACAGTGTAGACCATCACCCCCGAATCTCGGGCTTGGTGTTGCCATAGTGCCCCGTACAGGCGGAGATCTCTGCACGACGCGGCACTGTTGCCACTCCACCCTTGACGTCACCCCTGTCTGGCGGGGCCTGCTCCCACGACGGCCTGTCGGTACGGCTCGCTGGCGGCGGGCCCTACTAGCAGCGAGGGCCCGGAGGGCGGCCTAGCCTGTCCAGTCGGATCCAAGGGGATCCGGCTCCTGGCGGGCAGCTAAATCCTTCCTCGAGGCCCGTGCGCCATTAACCAAACTAGACACGGCAAGGCTACAGTGATCTCCCACCAGGCGGCGGGACTGTAGCCATGCCTTGCCCAACCAAGCCTGCGCCATTAGCATCACGGCTACAGTGATCAGCACCAACCAGACCTGCTAGCAGCGGAGGCGGCCTGTCGGCTCCGTACTAGACCAGTCGGCGGGGCCCACCAGCGGCGGGAGCCCAGGCTGCATGGAGAAGCCGCGACAGAGATCGACACCGGGTCCTACACCCGGCCAAGTTACCATTGTACCCCTGGGGGGTAGGCCTATATAAACCCCTCAGGGCGCCCATGCAAAGGGTTCCCAACCTGTTAGAACTAGACTTATACCTAGAGGAAGAAGAGAGCTAGCCCTGTCTCCTTCTACCTCTAGCATACAGCTCAAGGAGCACCATTGTACTCACTAGTGCCTTAGTGATCATGCGGAGACCCCGCAGAGTAGGACTAGGGGTGTTATCCCCTAGGAGAGCCCCGAACCTGGGTAAAGTGCACCGACGTTCGTGTCTACGCCTCATCCCGCTTCCAAGCACCGGCGACGTTCTACTCGCTCCCACCTTGATAAGCCATCCTTTGGCATATGTCGCACCCAACCCCTGACATTTGGCGCCCACCATGGGGTGAGGTGCACCGTCATCCGGAGACCTGTTCTGGACGGGAACCTTGTTCCTTCCCGGTGAGCGCAACCAGCCCAGCACGCCCGACGGCGTCAGTCTCAACGCGATGCACGGCACGGAGATCGCCTGCGTAGCGAGATGCCTCGCCGACCTTGTTGGAGAGATCTGCCTCTCCGATGAGCCTGCAACCGATGCAGGCACCGATTGCCCTGAGAGCCGCCTCGTCAGCCTCCTCGACCAGCTCCACGTCACTAGCGAGCCTGTTGTGGACTTGGAGTCTGTTGGCTCCACCAACCCGATGATCATCGACTCCGACACGGCGTCGCTTGACGCGATCCCCACCAATGTGGTGGTCTACGACGAGCCGCCTCCTCGCGAGCTCAGCGGCGGGAGCACCATCACGGAGGTGCTTGTCAGCAATAGTGGCGAGCACTCGGACGGAGGCGTTTGAGACCCACTCGATGCGGCGCTGCGAGACGGAGAGGCCATGGAACGCAAACCTCCTTCGAAGATTTTACAGTTAAAGCAGTATGTACCATGCTACCTTTTGTATTAAGTAAGAAGACTCCGGGTCCCCTGAGAAGAGCTCGGGGCCTACCCTCTTTTATCTATTTGATAAGTATTATGCCTATGAATGTGTTGTTGCATTATTCCGCCTGGCACCGGGTTCGACTAGTTGGCCCGGGGGCTCGCCGCCTTCTACTATGTGTCATTTTCTGCAGTCGGACAAGTAGTGTGTCGGCACTAGAAAACTTCTCCTGTCAAAAGCCGCAGCTCGCAGAGCAACTGCACGGTGGACAGGGGTTGCCAAAGCGGTGCCCATATGAAAAACGGCTAAGGAAAAATGCGCACATAGCCAAGGTCGGCATCCCGCCTCTTTGACCGGCTGCTGAGCAGCCGTCCAGCCGGCTTCTACTTACCTTGCTGATGCTCCAATCGGCTAAGTACTTGCCCTCCCATAAATAGCTAAGTACTCGACCCAGCCGTAGTCCGCAGAGCGGCTGTTTGGCTGGCAAGAGGGTAGCAAAGGGAGGGCGGCAAAGGAAAAAAGCAAGGAGCAGAAAGCAAGAAAAGTCAGAACTCGGCAAATAAAGCACAATTAGCGACGAAGAGTATTTACATAGCAAAAGGCCCATTGGCCAGCATTCAACAGAGTTTGAAATACACCCCGCGGATGGAATTGTGCAAATTTAACAAAAGTTTGTCGAGACCAATAAGCAGGGAAAATAAAAGCGACGGCCTAAGGAGCAATAGAGGGTTCCGGCTGGACGGCGGTGTCGGTTGCGCCGGTTGGTGCAGCAGACGGCTGGACGACAGCGCCGATTGGTTGGGCAGACGGTTGGACGGCAGAGTCGGCAGCGCAGGTTGGTTGGGCAGACGGCTGGGCGGCAGAGTCGGTAGCGCCGGTTGGTGGAGCGGACGGCTGGTCAGTCTCCGCCTGGTCGCCTCCAGCAGCAGTCGGCACGCTTGAGCGTGGATCGTTGCTCGAGGTGCGGTCAGGTTGAGGCTGGCTGTCCGCTTCGACCTTCGGTGCGTCTTCTTCGCTTTCTTCGCCCTCCGCATCCTCTCCTTCGTCGCTGGAATCGATCACCTTGGCCGAGTCCTCGCTGTCCTCCGGATTCAGCCCGAACCAATCCAATGGCGCCTCGGCGTCGTCATCAACCAGCTCCGGGATGAAGACGCTAGTGTCAGTGTAGTCGGCGATCGCCACCGCCCTCTTGACAAGGTTGTCCTCCACCGCCACCAGCTCCTCCCACACCTCCAGCTGAAACGTGGTTAGCTGGGCTAGATCCAGCCCAGGGTACCACGCCTTGACGAATTCCAGAGCTCGGCACGCTCCAGCCCGGGCCGAGGAACTCTTCCAGGCCTCCAGGCGACCGGCCGCCACCTCCAGCTAGTCGGCAGTCCGACTGGGAGTGCGCGGAGCCGGCATGCTTTGCCAGAGGGCGAAGATCCCTTGGCTTAGACGCGTTGAAGACGGCGCAACATCCGGTGAGCCGGCCGAAGATGGGCCTGGATGCTGAGAAGCTGCTCGCTAAGGGTCCGAGGAGCATCAGTGGCAATCTGCACGCCTTTTGCCGTCCACTCCTTGCGATAAGCCTCAATGGCCTGGTTCGCGGCAACGGAGTGGCCTGGGAAGAAGTCTGCTTGGGTGGAAAGCAAGAAAGACAGAAGTTAGAAGCAAACAGTCGGCCTGAGTAGAGGCCGGTAGCTCAAAGAAAGAAAAAAGAGGAAGGTTACCGTCGACCATGTCCTCAGTGTTACCAAAGTCGGCAGTCAGCTGCGCCTCCTTGTCGGCCCAGGCGGAGCGCTCGGTCTCAAACTCAGCAAGGAGGTCGGTCTCTTTCGCCTCCGCCTCCGCCTCCTTCTGAGCCGTCTAGAGACGCTCCGTCTGCTCTGCCAGCTACGTGACCAGTCGGTCACGCTCCTCGGCCAGTTTGCTGCACTCTGCCTCCTTGGCGCGCAGCGCATTGTTGGCTTCACCCAGCTGCTGCTGCAAGGCGGTGTTGGCCTCTGCAAAGAGAGAAGAAGAAAAGGACGTTAACATTCACCAAGGAAGGGATGCAGTTGCCGGGGAGATCCGGCCTGACTGCTCAGCAGTCGGCCCGAATCTTGGGGACTACAGCCCGCGGGTGTGCTATCGCGCCCCCGCAGAGAAAGAAGTTATCAACGATCAACCAAAGAAATACAGTTGCTGGGGAGATCCGGCCCGACTGCTCGGCAGCCGGCCCGAATCTCGGGGACTATAGCCCGCGAGTGCGCCAGCGCGCCCCCGCGGAGAAAGAAAGCCAAGACCTACTCTGGCTCTCTGACAAGTTGGCGGTCTGCCTCTCCAGCTCTCGGACACCGGAGTTGAAGGTGGCCGCGCAAAGGTTATGATAATCCTGCAATAAAAATATCATACGAAGTTAGCACTCGAAGCTTGCAAATTAAAGTTTCAGGCCGCCTGCTCAGTAGCCAGCCCGAAACTTGGGGACTACACCCGGTGGGTGTGCCAGCGCGCCCCCACTGAGAAATAAAAGGATCAAAAATAAAGAAGTGAGAAGCATACCCGGATGGCCTCTCGGGAGTCCAGGAACACCTCATTGCACCGCTTGAGGGCGTCGGCTTCAGCCTGGAGCTTGTCCTGGACATCAAGGGCCGCCTGGCTCAAGGCTCCTGTCCCGCCTCCACGCACCCAGTCGGAGGGCACAGCGCTGGTCGCCTCGGTGTCCGGGACTGACGAGCTCCTGGCGCCGGCCTCCAGAGGTCGCGGTGATGAGACCGCCTTCACGAGACGACGGCGCACAGGTGTGCGGGCCTCAGGAGTTGCGCCCGTCACTACCTCGTTCCCGGCTGGTGCCGTCGGCGGGGCGGCCGGCTGCCTGTCTTGCGCCCCGCCAGTTGGTGATGGCGGAGGCACGACCACGTCCGACATGACGACATCGCCGCCCTCCCTCTTCATGGTCGGGTGCTCGTCGCCGGCTCCCCCGGTTGACGCCACAAACTCTGGCAGAGGCGGCGTGGAGTTCAGGGGAGCAACGAGCAGCGGCTCTTGGCAGCGCGCGGCCTCTGAGAGCCGCTCCTTTGCAGCAGCATCGGCCTCAGCCGCTGCCAACTTCTTCAGCGCAACGGCCTCTGCCATGTCTGCCTCCGCCTTCTCTAGGCGGGCAGCTTCCTGCTCCTCGTGCACCTCCCGTGCATTTTGCTCCTGTGCCTCCTGGAGGTCGGCGGCAGGATCAATTCGCCAGGCGGTGGCGGAGGTCTCCGTCGGCCTGATGATAGAGGCGGCGGTCGACTTGTTGAGGGAGAGCGGGGCCCTGAGACAAGAAAGTAAAGCAAAGAAATTTCAGGCCGGATCAGCACGGAAAAGCCCGAGGGAAAACACAAGGGAGGTACTTATGCCGACACCATGGGTGGCGCCTTCGGGAGCTTCTGGAACTTTGCCACCTTCGCCGCAGCCTCCTTCCGCCTGGTTGCAGTGGCCGGGTTCTTGGGTTTCTTCGGCGCACTGCCGAAAAGGGCGGCGCCCTGTTTCCGCTTGCGCTTGTCGCCTCGAGTAGACGGCCCAGCGAAGGGGCCCGCTGAAGGAAATATGCCCTAGAGGCAATAATAAAGTTATTATTTATTTCCTCATATCATGATAAATGTTTATTATTCATGCTAGAATTGTATTAACCGGAAACATGATACATGTGTGAATACATAGACCAACATAACGTCACTAGTATGCCTCTACTTGACTAGCTCATTAATCAAAGATGGTTATGTTTCCTAACCATAGACATGTGTTGTCATTTGATTAATGGGATCACATCATTAGGAGAATGATATGATTGACATGACCCATTCCGTTAGCCTAGCACTTGATCATTTAGTATATTGCTATTGCTTTCTTCATGACTTATACATGTTCCTCGTAACTATGAGATTATGCAACTCCGTTTACGGAGGAACACTTTGGTGCTACCAAACGTCACAACGAATCGGGTGATTATAAAGGAGTACTACAGGTGTCTCCGAAGGTACATGTTGGGTTGGCGTATTTTGAGATTAGGTTTTGTCACTCCGATTGTCGGAGAGGTATCTCTGGGCCCTCTCGGTAATGCACATCACTATAAGCCTTGCAAGCAATGTAGCTAATGAGTTAGTTACAGAATGATGCATTATGTAACGAGTAAAGAGACTTGCCGGTAACGAGATTGAACTAGGTATTGGATACCGATGATCGAATCTCGGGCAAGTAACATACCGATGAAAAAGGAAACAACGTATGTTGTTATGCAGTTTGACCGATAAAGATCTTCGTAGAATATGTAGGAGCCAATATGGGCATCCAGGTTCTGCTATTGGTTATTGACCGAGAATAGTTCTAGGTCATGTCTACATAGTTGTCGAACCCGTAGGGTCCGCGCGCTTAACGTTACGATGACAGTTTTATTATGAGTTTATAAGTTTTGATGTACCTAAGTTTGTTCGGAGTCCCGGATGTGATCACGGACATGACGAGGAGTCTCGAAATGGTCGAGACATAAAGATTGATATATTGGACGACTATATTCGGACACCGGAAGTGTTCCGGGTGTTTTCAGAGAAAACCGGAGTGCCGGAGGGTTACCGGAACCCCCCCGGGAGAAGTAATGGGCCTTATGGGCCTTAGTGGAGAGAGAGAGGGGCAGCCAGCATGGGCCGCGCGCCCCCTCCCCCTCTGGTCCGAATTGGACTAGGAGAGGGGCGGCGCCCCCCTCTTTCCCTCTCCCTCTCCCCCTTCCTTTCCCCCTCCTAGTAGGAGTAGGAAAGAGGAGTCCTACTCCTACTAGGAGGACTCCTCCTCCTTGGCGCGCCCACAAGGGCCGGCCGGCCTCCCCCCTTGCTCCTTTATATACGGGGGCAGGGGGCACCCTAGGACACACAAGTTGATGTACGTGATCGTTCCTTAGCCGTGTGCGGTGCCCCCCTCCACCATATTCCACCTCGTTCATATCGTCGTGGAGTTTAGGCGAAGCCCTACACCGGTTGAACATCATCATCGTCACCATGCCGTCGTGCTGACGGAACTCATCCCCGACACTTTGCTGGATCGGAGTCCGGGGATCGTCATCAAGCTGAACGTGTGCAGAACTCGGAGGTGCCGTACATTCGGTACTTGGATCGGTCGGATCGTGAAGACGTACGACTACATCAATCGCGTTGTCATAACGCTTCCGCTTACGGTCTACGAGGGTACGTGGACACACTCTCCCCTCTCGTTGCTATGCATCACCATGATCTTGCGTGTGCGTGGGAATTTTTTTTGAAATTACTACGTTCCCCAACAGTGGCATCCGAGCTTGGTTTTATGCTTAGATGTCATATGCACGAGTAGAACACAAGTGAGTTGTGGGCGATACAAGTTATACTGCTTACCAGCATGTCATACTTTGGTTCGGCAGTATTGTGAGATGAAGCGGCCCGTACCGACATTACCGTACGCTTATGCGAGACTAGTTTCACCGTTACGAGCACTCGTGCTTAAAGGTGGCTGGCGGGTGTCTGTCTGTCTCACTTTAGCTGAATCGAGTGTGGCTACGCCCGGTCCTTGCGAAGGTTAAAACAACACTAACTTGACGAACTATCGTTGTGGTTTTTGATGCGTAGGTAAGAACGGTTCTTGCTCAGCCCGTAGCAGCCACGTAAAATTTGCAACAACAAAGTAGAGGACGCCTAACTTGTTTTTGCAGGCATGTTGTGATGTGATATGGTCAAGACGTGATGCTATATTTTATTGTATGAGATGATCATGTTTTGTAACCGGTTATCGGCAATGGCAGGAGCCATATGGTTGTCGCTTATTGTATGAAATGCAACGCTCTGTAATTGCTTTACTTTATCACTAGGCGGTAGCGATAGTCGTAGAAGCAATAGATGGCGTAACGACAATGATGCTACGATGGAGATCAAGGCGCCGGTGACGCTGGTGATCACGACGGTGCTTCGAAGATGGAGATCACAAGCACAAGATGATGATGACCACATCATATCACTTATATTGATTGCATGTGATGTTTATCCTTTATGCATCTTATCTTGCTTAGATTGACGGTAGCATTTTAAGATGATCTCTCACTAAATTATCAAGAAGTGTTCTCCCTGAGTATGCACCGCTGCGAAAGTTCTTCGTCTTTGAGACACCACGTGATGATCGGGTGTGATAGGCTCTACGCTCAAATACAACGGGTGCAAAATAGTTGCACACGCCGAATACTCGAGTTAAACTTGACGAGCCTAGCATATAACAGATATGGCCTCGGAACACGGAGACCGAAAGGTCGAGCGTGAATCATATAGTAGATATGATCAACATATTGATGTTCACCGTTGAAACTACTCCATCTCACGTGACGATCAGACATGGTGTAGTTGATATGGGTCACGTAATCACTTAGAGGATTAGAGGGATGTCTATCTAAGTGGGAGTTCTTAAGTAATATGATTAATTGAACTTAAATTTATCATGAACTTAATACCTGATAGTATTTTTCTTGTCTATGTTTGTTGTAGATAGATGGCTCGTGCTCTTGTTCCGTTGAATTTTAATGCGTTCCTTGAGAAAGCAAAGTTGAAAGATGATGGCAGCAATTACACGGACTAGGTCCGTAACCTGAGGATTATCCTCATTGCTGCACAGAAGAATTACGTCCTGGAAGCACCGCTGGGTGCCAGGCCTGCTGCTAATGCAACTGACGACGTTAAGAATGTCTGGCAGAGCAAAGCTGATGACTACTCGATAGTTCAGTGTGCCATGCTTTACGGCTTAGAACCGGGTCTTCAACGACATTTTGAACGTCATGTAGCATATGAGATGTTTCAGGAGTTGAAGTTAATATTTTAGGCAAATGCCCGGATTGAGAGATATGAAGTTTCCAATAAGTTCTATAGCTGCAAGATGGAGGAGAATAGTTCTGTCAGTGAACACATACTCAAAATGTCTGGGTATAATAATCACTTGATTCAACCGGGAGTTAATCTTCCGATGATAGTGTCATTGATGTAATTCTTCAATCATCGCCACCAAGCTACAAGAGCTTCATGATGAACTATAATATGCAAGGGATGGACAAGACTATTCCTGAGCTCTTCGCAATGCTAAAAGCCGCGGAGGTAGAAATCAAGAAGGAGCATCAAGTGTTGATGGTTAACAAGACCACTAGTTTCAAGAAAAAGGGCAAAGGGAAGAAGAAGGGGAACTTCAAGAAGAACAGTAAACAAGTTGATGCTCAAGAGAAGAAACCCAAGTCTGGACCTAAGCCTGAGACTGAGTGCTTCTCGCAAGCGATCGACTTTGGAAGCGGAACTGCCCCAAGTATTTGGCGGATAAGAAGGATGGCAAAATGAACAAAGGTATATGTGATATACATGTTATTGATGTGTACCTTACTAATGCTCGCAGTAGTACCTGGGTATTTGATACTGGTTCCATTGCTAATATTTTCTATTCGAAACAGGGACTACGGATTAAGCGAAGATTGGCTGAGGACGAGGTGACGATGCGCGTGGGAAATGGTTCCAAAGTCGATGTGATCGCGGTCGACACGCTACCTCTACATCTACCATCGGGATTAGTTTTAGACCTAAATAATTGTTATTTGGTGCCAGCGTTGAGCATGAACATTATATCTGGATCTTGTTTGATGCGAGATGGTTATTCATTTAAATCAGAGAATAATGGTTGTTCTATTTATATGAGTAATATCTTTTATGGTCATGCACCCTTGAAAAGTGGTCTATTTTTATTGAATCTCAATAGTAGTGATACACATATTCATAGTGTTGAAACCAAAAGATGCAGAGTTGATAATGATAGTGCAACTTATTTGTGGCACTGCCGTTTAGGTCATATCGGTGTAAAGCACATGAAGAAACTCCATACTGGTGGGCTTTTGGAATTACTTGATTATGAATCACTTGGTACTTGTGAACCGTGCCTCATGGGCAAGATGACTAAAACGCCGTTCTCCGGAACTATGGAGCGAGCAACTGATTTGTTGGAAATCATACATACTGATGTTTGTGGTCCAATGAATGTTGAGGCTCGCGGCGGGTATCGTTATTTTCTCACCTTCACAGATGATTTGAGCAGATATGGGTATATCTACTTAATGAAACACAAGTCTGAAACATTTGAAAAGTTCAAAGAATTTCAGAGTGAAGTGGAAAATCATCGTAACAAGAAAATAAAATTTCTACGATCTGATCGTGGAGGAGAATATTTGAGTTACGAGTTTGGTCTACATTTGAAACAATGCGGAATAGTTTCAAGAACTCACGCCACCCGAACACCACAACGAAATGGTGTGTCCGAACGTCGTAATCGTACTTTACTAGATATGGTGCGATCTATGATGTCTCTTACTGATTTACCGCTATCGTTTTGGGGTTATGCTTTAGAGACGGCTGCATTCACATTAAATAGGGCACCATCAAAATCCGTTGAGACGACGCCTCATGAACTGTGGTTTGGCAAGAAACCAAAGTTGACGTTTCTTAAAGTTTGGGGCTGCGATGCTTATGCAAAGAAACTTCAACCAGATAAGCTCGAACCCAAATCGGAGAAATGTGTCTTCATAGGATACCCAAAAGAGACTGTTGGGTACACCTTCTATCACAGATCTGATGGCAAGATTTTCGTTGCTAATTTCGGATCCTTTCTAGAGAAGGAGTTTCTCTCAAAAGAAGTGAATGGGAGGAAAGTAGAACTTGATGAGGTAACTTTACCTACTCCCTTATTGGAAAGTAGTTCATCACAAGAACCGGTTCTTGTGACAACTACACCAATTAGTGAGGAAGCTAATGATATTGATCATGAAACTTCAGATCAAATTTCTACTAAACCTCGTAGGTCTACCAAAGTAAGATCCGCACCAGAGTGGTACGGTAATCCTATTCTGGAAGTCATGTTACTTGACCATGATGAACCTACGAACTATGAGGAAGCGATGATGAGCCCAGATTCTGCAAAATGTCTAGAGGCCATGAAATCTGAGATGGGATCCATGTATGAGAACAAAGTATGGACTTTGGTTGACTTGCCCGATGATCGGCAAGCCATTGAAAATAAATGGATCTTTAAGAAGAAGACTGACGCTGATGGTAATGTAAATGTCTATAAAGCTCGACTTGTTGTGAAAGGTTTTCGACAAAGTTCAAGGGGTTGACTACGATGAGACTTTCTCACCTGTAGTGATGCTTAAGTCTGTCCGAATCATGTTAGCAATTGCTGCATTTTATGATTATGAAATTTGGCAAATGGATGTCAAAACTGTATTCTTGAATGGATTTCTGGAAGAAGAGTTGTATATGATGCAGCCAGAAGGTTTTGTTGATCCAAAAGGTGCTAACAAAGTGTGCAAACTCCAGCGATCCATTTATGGACTGGTGCAAGCATCTCGGAGTTGGAATAAACGCTTTGATAGTGTGATCAAAGCATATGGTTTTATACAGACTTTTGGAGAAGCCTGTATTTACAAGAAAGTGAGTGGGAGCTCTGTAGCATTTCTGATATTATATGTAGATGACATATTATTAATTGGAAATGATATAGAATTTCTTGATAGTATAAAGGGATACTTGAATAAAAGTTTTTCAATGAAAGACCTCGGTGAAGTTGCTTACATATTGGGCATCAAGATTTATAGAGATAGATCAAGACGCTTAATAGGACTTTCACAAATCACATACCTTGATAAAATTTTGAAAAAGTTCAAAATGGATCAGGCAAAGAAAGGGTTCTTGCCCGTGCTACAAGGTGTGAAGTTGAGTCAGACTCAATGCCTGACCACAACAGAAGATAGAGAGAAAATGAAAGATGTTCCCTATGCTTCGGCCATAGGCTCTATCATGTATGCAATGTTGTGTACCAGACCTGACGTATGCTTAGCAATAAGCTTGGCAGGAAGGTACCAAAGTAATCCAGGAGTGGATCACTGGACATCGGTCAAGAACATCCTGAAATACCTGAAAAGGACTAAGGATATGTTTCTCGTATATGGAGGTGACAAAGAGTTAGTCGTAAATGGTTACGTCGATGCAAGCTTTGACACTAATCCGGACGATTCTAAATTGCAAACCGGATACGTATTTTTATTAAACGGTGGAGCTGTAAGTTGGTGCAGTTCTAAACAAAGTGTCGTGGCGGGATCTACATGTGAAGCGGAGTATATAGCTGCTTCAGAAGCAGCAAATGAAGGAGTCTGGATGAAGTAGTTCATTTCCGATCTAGGTGTCATACCTAGTGCATCGGGACCAATGAAGATCTTCCGTGACAATACTGATGCAATTGCCTTGGCAAAGGAATCCAGATTTCACAAGAGGACCAAGCACATCAAGAGACGCTTCAATTCCATCCGGGACCAAGTCCAGGTGGGAGACTTAGAAATTTGCAAGATACATAAGGATCTCAATGTTGCAGACCCATTGACTAAGCCTCTCTCGCGAGCAAAACATGATCAGCACCAAGACTCCATGGGTGTTAGAATCATTACTATGTAATCTAGATTATTGACTCTAGTGCAAGTGGGAGACTGAAGGAAATATGCCCTAGAGGCAATAATAAAGTTATTATTTATTTCCTCATATCATGATAAATGTTTATTATTCATGCTAGAATTGTATTAACCGGAAACATGATACATGTGTGAATACATAGACCAACATAACGTCACTAGTATGCCTCTACTTGACTAGCTCATTAATCAAAGATGGTTATGTTTCCTAACCATAGACATGTGTTGTCATTTGATTAATGGGATCACATCATTAGGAAAATGATATGATTGACATGATCCATTCCGTTAGCCTAGCACTTGATCATTTAGTATATTGCTATTGCTTTCTTCATGACTTATACATGTTCCTGTAACTATGAGATTATGCAACTCCCGTTTACCGGAGGAACACTTTGGGTGCTACCAAACATCACAACGTAACTGGGTGATTATAAAGGAGTACTATAGGTGTCTCTGAAGGTACATGTTGGGTTGGCGTATTTCGAGATTAGGTTTTGTCACTCCGATTGTCGGAGAGGTATCTCTGGGCCCTCTCGGTAATGCACATCACAATAAGCCTTGCAAGCAATGTAGCTAATGAGTTAGTTACGAAATGATGCATTATGTAACGAGTAAAGAGACTTGCCGGTAACGAGATTGAACTAGGTATTGGATACCGACGATCGAATCTCGAGCAAGTAACATATCGATGACAAAGGGAACAACGTATGTTGTTATGCGGTTTGACCGATAAAGATCTTCGTAGAATATGTAGGAGCCAATATGGGCATCCAGGTTCCGCTATTCATTATTGACCGAGAATAGTTCTAGGTCATGTCTACATAGTTCTTGAACCCGTAGGGTCCGCACGCTTAACGTTACGATGACAGTTTTATTATGAGTTTATAAGTTTTGATGTACCGAAGTTTGTTCGGAGTCCCGGATGTTATCACGGACATGACGAGGAGTCTCGAATTGGTCGAGACATAAAGATTGATATATTGGACGACTATATTCGGACACCGGAAGTGTTCCGGGTGTTTTCGGAGAAAACCGGAGTGCCGGAGGGTTACCGAACCCCCCCGAGAAGTAATGGGCCTTATGGACCTTAGTGGAGAGAGAGAGGGGCAGCCAGCATGGGCCGCGTGCCTCCTCCCCCTCTGGTCCGAATTGGACTAGGAGAGGGGGGGCGGCGCCCCCCTCTTTCCCTCTCCCTCTCCCCCTTCCTTTCCCCCTCCTAGTAGGAGTAGGAAAGAACTTGGAGGAGGACTCCTCCTCCTTGGCGCGCCCACAAGGGCCGGCCGGCCTCCTCCCTTGCTCCTTTATATACGGGGGCAGGGGGCACCCTAGGACACACAACTTGATCTACATGATCGTTCCTTAGCCGTGTGCGGTGCCCCCCTCCACCATATTCCACCTCGGTCATATCGTCGCGGAGTTTAGGCGAAGCCCTGCGCCGGTAGAACATCATCATCGTCACCACGCCGTCGTGCTGGCGGAACTCATCCCCGACACTTTGCTGGATCGGAGTCCGGGGATCGTCATCAAGCTGAACGTGTGCAGAACTCGGAGGTGTCGTACGTTCGGTACTTGGATCGGTCGGATCGTGAAGACGTACGACTACATCAACCGCGTTGTCAAAACGCTTCCGCTTACGGTCTATGAGGGTACGTGGACACACTCTCCCCTCTCGTTGCTATGCATCACCATGATCTTGCGTGTGCGTAGGAATTTTTTTTTGAAATTACTACGTTCCCCAACACCCGCGCCTATATTGACGGCACCCCGTGCAGGGCGCGGCTCTTCTTCCTCCTCGTCGTCATCAGGCCAAGTCTTCATGCCGCCCCCCTCTTCCGAGCCGCCTGCTCCGTTGCCACCGCTTGCGGCGTCGTCCTCCAAGGCGGCCACCCCCAAGTCTGGGTCATCCATGTCGCTCACCTCCTGGTCCGGCTGGTAGTTTCCACCCCGCCCCATGATGGCGGTTGTTGCCGGAGACATGTAGATCTACACCCCCAAAGAATGACCACTCAATATCAAGACCAAGGCCAAGGCAAGAACTAAGAAGGAAAAGCTAAGAAACTTACAGCAGATGGCGGGTTGTCGCGGGAGTATGGCCGCTTGCTGAACCGCCAGGACTTCTCCGACACCTTGAGTTCGGTGATCTCGTTCACCATTCGGGCCACCTCGGCAGTCAGCATGTCCTTCGTGCACACATCCGGCTCGGGCCCGTTCATCCGACAGATCAGATGAGGACGGCCTTGGAGCGGGAGAACCCGGCGCTCGACGAAGGCAATCAGCAAGTCGGACGCCACGAGACCCTCCGCCTCCGTCAGCACTGGAAGCCGGTTGATGGCGGCGGCCGTGTCGGCCGATACGGGCTTCGGCTTGTAGCTCCAGTTGGCCCGAGGCTCAACAGGGGGGCCAGCCTCGTAAGGCGGCAGGTTGATGAAGTCGACCGCTGGGTCGATGATCTCCACATAAAAATACGATTGCTGCCACAGTTTCACCGACTGTGACAGCTTGATGACCGGGAAGGCGTTCTTCGTCGATGGCCGGCGCACGGCGACGAAGGCACCGCACTGGGCCGCCTTCTCCTTGGCGGAGGTGCCCAGTTTGGTGTAAAAAAAAGCACCCCACAGCTCGATGGTGGGGGGGATGCCAAGGTAGCCCTTGCACGCCGTGACGAAGGCGAACAACAGCGTCACGGTGTTGGGCGTCAGATGGTGCGGCTGGAGGTGGTAAAACTCCATGAATGAGCGGAAGAACCCGCTCACTAGGAGGCCGAAGACGCAGAGGAAATGCGAGTGGAAAACAACCCGCTCGTCCCCCTGCAGCGCCGGTGAGATCTCCTCCCACGGAGGCACCCGCACCTTGACGAAGGCTGCGTTGGGCATCCGACGCGTGGCCCGGAGAAAGGTGAGGTGATCCTCGATCACCACCGAGCCGTCCCAGTCCCCTCCCTTCTTGCGCGCCATGGCGTCCGAGCGAGGCTGCGCGGGGAGAAGAAGCTTGACGGCGGAGAGCTGCGGCGGCACTACGGCGGGCGCGGAGCAGCAGCAGTAGAGAGAGGAGGGAGAAGGAGTGGGGAGGAGGGCGCACGTACTCCGCCACTCCCCTTCCTCCCCCTACTTATAGCCCTCGGGCTGCGAAGCCGAGGGGGCGTGAGGTGGGATCGTGGGATTAACTGCGCCCACAACCCCACAACCCCCCGATTACTATGCAGAGTTACTACGTAGTAACTCCCGTGGGAATCGCAACCGCCCGCCTCGGCCATAGCAGATCCGCCCGCGTGCGGAGGCCCGGTGGTGGCGGGCCGGCCTGCCGTCACGTCCCATCAAGAGCGTGGGATGGCAGGCTGGCCGGGCTGGCATATGTCGTGTGGCGTGCTCGTGGTGGGTGGCAGGCCTGGGAAGCTTAGAACGCATGCCATCTGTTTCCCGCCTTGGCGTTTGAAATCAACGAGCGAACCCGCCTTGTCAAATCGGTTCCTGGCGCCGGCGCGTCAGAAGGCGGACCAAACGTTCGGTCAGAGTGCGGCAAGGAAACTGCTGAGGCTTCACGGCCTGTCAGCCACGACGCCTCACCAGCTTCGGGGACTACTGTCGGAGTAATGGGCCACAGGGTAGCCTAACCCGAGTCCCTAAGCCTTTCAAGACTTTGGGCCGACTGCGCCCCACGAGACGCCAGAATGAAGCACCGCCTTCCAGTGGCCGGCTGGCTTAACGGTCGGCTGCCAAAAGACGGCCGGGCACCAGCAGACGGCACCAAGATGGGCCGACTCCTAGCAGGCGGCCCCCGTAGAGGCCGGCTCCTAGCAGGCTTCCCCCAGCGCCCTTAGAGTCTGTGCCCCTCATCAAGAGGACGAGACAGAGTGAGGCTACAGTGTAGCCCATCACCCCCGAATCTCGGGCTTGGCGTGGCCACAGTGCCCTGTACAAGCGAAGATCTCCGCATGATGCGGCACTGTTGCCACTCCACCATCACCCCTGTCTGGCGGGGCCATCTCCCACGACGGCCTGTCGGTACGGCTCGCAGGCGACGAGCCCTACCAGGCAGCGAGGGCCCGGAGGGCGGCCTAGCCTGGCCAGTCGGATCCAAGGGGATCTGGCTCCTGGAGGGCAGCCGGATCCTTCCTCGAGGCCCGTGCGCCATTAACCAGACTAGACACAGCAAGGCTACAGTGATCTCCCACCAGGTGGCGGGACTGTAGCCATGCC
Organism: Aegilops speltoides; assembly: GCA_021437245.1. Taxonomy (NCBI): domain Eukaryota; kingdom Viridiplantae; phylum Streptophyta; class Magnoliopsida; order Poales; family Poaceae; genus Aegilops; species Aegilops speltoides. The sequence goes on along the minus strand of CM038146.1, from coordinate 94,673,704 downwards.
TTGCCCAACCAAGCCTGCGTCATTAGCATCACGGCTACAGTGATCAGCACCAACCAGACCCGCCAGCGGCGGAGGCGGCCTGTCGGCTCCGTACCAGACCAGTCGGCGGGGCCCACCAGGCAGTGGGCCCCAGCTGCCGGCGGAGAAGCCAGCGACCAGAGACGCTGATAGTCAGGTCCTACACCCGGCCAAGTTACCATTGTACCCTTGGGGGGTAGGCCTATATAAACCCCCAAGGCGCCCATGCAAAGGGTTCCCAACCTGTTAGAACTAGACTTATACCTAGAGGAAGAAGAGAGCTAGCCCTGTCTCCTTCTACCTCTAGCATACAGCTCAAGGAGCACCATTGTACTCACTAGTGCCTTAGTGATCATCCATAGACCCCGCAGGGTAGGACTAGGGGTGTTATCTCCTAGGAGAGCCCGAACCTGGGTAAAGTGCACCGGCGTTTGTGTCTACGCCTCATCCCGCTTCCAGGCACCGGCGACGTTCTACTCGCTCCCACCATGATAAGCCATCCTTTGGCATATGTCGCACCCAACCCTCGACAAACGACCATGGTGCTTCTTCAATTTCTAATCTGTTTGCTCCAGCTGTCCACACTAGCGCTAGCGGAACCGCCTGCTCCCGCCTCCTATGTCTCGTTGTGCACCCGCGCAAGCCTCAATGAATATTAGAATCATTGTCAAGAAACGAAAGTACCTGGTAATTTAATTGGCATGCACGAGCTCTAGTAATTGGTCCAGTATGTATAGTAGCAGGGCTGTGGGTGTAACAATGGTATTGATATCCTCATCACTACTCCCACCGTTGGCCAGGCCATCCATCTACTTACCCACACCTCCTGCTATTCTACGGCGTTGGTAGCCTCACACCTTAGCCGAACCAGTCAGTCAACCCTCGTACTCCCCTCTGCGTGGTCATCCACTGCCGCGTCTTCTCCGGTTTGGGTCGTTCCCTTCCTAGGCCTCGCCATCGTCCATCGTGTTGGTGCTCTGGGCGCGGCATGGTCAACTTGGTCAACAAACAACAGCCATCGAAAGAGGGATGTATGTGGAGAGGCTGATAGTAGGGACCCACATGGTCCATGCCCGTACGCAAGCAAGTGCCTCCTTATTACACAAAAAAATGATTCCTCCTCATGACAGCTGGGACCCAGAAGTTACATTTTCGCACGCAAGGAAGTGCCTCCTTATTACGCGGAAAAAATGTTTCCTCCCCTGACTGTTGGGACCCAGCAACTATATCTTCGCACGCAAGGAGGCTAACATGTGGACCAATAGGTCGAAGCCTAGGCAAGGCGTTAACAACTTAGCAACAAATGATTCTGAAATCTATAGTCATTGGATATACATCCAATGACCGACATGCATCTTCAATCTCTTGTCTTCTTCCTCTAGCGCCAGCGAGACCTCATGCTCCCACCCCCGGCAGCCAGCGATGCTGTTCCGCACGCCTCGCCGCAAAGTGCTACCGCACTACCGGTTAGGGCATCCCTCCACCCCTCCTGTTATTCTCCGTCGACTGGAACCCTAGGCCGCACTCAAACCAATCAACCCTCGTACGTCGTACTCCTCTCCATCGGCGACTCCACTACCGCATCTTCCCCATCTTCGGGTCGTTCCCGTCCGGGGTCTCGCTGTCATCCACCGCCTTGGTGCACTCAGCGCGGTGTGGTCCACAAAAAAGAGTCATCGGAAGAGGGTTGTACATGGAAAGGCTGACAGTGGGGACGCACAGGTCGATGGATGCACGCATGTAACTACCTCCTTATTACGCAAAAAATGATTCCTCCTCCTCACAGCTAGGATCCACCAGCTACATCTTCGCAAGCAAGGAAGTGCGTCCTTATTACGCGAAAAAATTGAATCCTCCCCATGACAGCTGGGACCCACCAGCTATATCTTCTCATGGAAGGAAATGTCTCCTTACTACGCAAAAAACGATTCCTCTCCCTGACAGCTGGGACCCACCAGCTACATCTTCGCACGCAACAAAGTGTCTCCTTATTACACGAAACAAAATCGAATCCTCCACATGACAGCTGGGACCCACCAGTTATATCTTTGCACGGAAGGAAGTGCCTCATTATTTCTCTTGCTAGTTGAGACCCACAAGGTCGAAGCATATGTAGCATTATCTGCGTGGTCGCAAACATGTACGGAGATACTGGTCGATCGGTCTCATGAACCGTGGCCATGTAAGGAGCGACACATGTCATACACTATAAAAAAGACACATCCCTAACATTATGGCCCGATCGAAAACTTTCTCTGTCATGGTTATGACACTTCTATGACGATAATTGTGACAAAAATATGTATCATCATAGATGTGGTGGGCTCCTACTTCTATAACTAAAAACTATGATAGAAAATGGGTTTTTTGTCATGGGCGGGCCACAGACGTACCTGCATGACATTATTTGTGTCATCCATGACTTAAAAAATCATGGTAGAAGTGAGGGCGAGGAAATTTTCAGGGAGTTCCGGGTTACGATGGGTGGTCGGGGCTAGCGATGCAATGTGGTTTGCGTGTTTCTCTCGTTCGCGCGTGTGTGGGAGCATTACCCGAGCGAGGCGTTCACTTACTGAAGCCGAGCGACCGCAGTATAGCTACATACTGAAGCCGACCGATCCCTTTGATGGTAATTGAACCTGAGTGATTCCTTCGTTGCTGCTATGAACTGAACCCAAGCGATCGATCGCTGCTGCATGCTGCTTGCTGAAGCCGATCAATCAAGCTAACCATGCGAGATGTAGCTAGCCACTTGGGTTGCCTCTCGATCTGCCATCGCAAACGTTTTGCACCTTTTTTGACGGGTTTTTTACACCACCGTTTGCGATTATTGCATCGCACACAGTTTCGGCAAAGGGTCTCTGATCGTAGTGTCGCGTTAGCAGTATCCTGCTATAGTGAATGCCCGTTCTACCGCGCGCGCGATATGTATAACAAGTCGAGATGTGGTGAGTCGACCTAGCCGGTTGGTTGGTTGTGATGAACAGTTCATGGTGGGGGTTGGATAAATAGGACCCCGACCATGTATAGGTGGTTACCGCTGGATAAATAGGGCCCCGAGGAGGCCGCCACGCCCCAGCCGGTAGGGGGTGGATGAACAGAACCCCGTGGAGGCTGGATAAATAGTAGTCGGTGGAGGATGGGTGAACAGTAGTCAATGGATGAACGGTAGCTGGTGGAGGCTGGAGGAAGTCGATGGTGGATGAACAGTAGCCCGTGCAGTCCCGTTTTGCGGTACGCCACGGCCCTGCCAATGAACATGGCCCCTTTTCGATCGTAGGCACTCGAAGAGAAGTCCGTTTCCTCCGTTTTGCGATACGTCAGACCCTTCCCGACAAATAGGACCCCGTTTCGACTGTAGACAGTCAAAGAGAACTCCATTTTCTCCGTTTTACGGTACGCCAAACCCCCGAGTCGATGAACAAGACCCCATTTCGGTTGTTCCATACAAGCTGGTTTGCTCCCAATGAACAGGACGCGTTCCGACCCAGTCACTTGGCTCCCGATGAACACGGCGTTGTTTCCTCCGTTCTGACTCAGCCAATCGCTGCCGATGAAGAGGAAACCTTCATTGTATGCGTTCGAGACCATGCCCATATGTACTTACATGGTCATCTTTTTGGCAGCGTAGCTGTACATATGTGTACACGATTAAGATGGGACTGCCTGAATTGCTACCGTTTATTACTCGGTCACGGTTATCCTTGCAGAGAAACCGATCGACTTGTATATATGTACACGTTCGCGACCAGATAGACAACGCTATGTACGCTTCGACCGGGTGGATCCCAGCTGTCAGGAAGGATACGAAGGCACTTACTTGCGTGCGGAGATATAGCTGGTGGGTCCACGCCATGACTCACAACTAAGTTTTTAGTTGCAATTGACCCAGTTGCAAGTCCACCAATGACTCACAAGTGGAGCTTGTAGTTGTAGTTGCAACTGGGCGCGTAGTTTATTTTCATCCGAGTTACATGCCCACCATCGACTCGCAACACGGAGGAGAACACTTTTTTAATACATGATTTTTAGAAATACTGAACAAAATTTCCAATTCGTGAACAGTTTTTTCAAATACATGTTTTTTTAAAATTCAAGAACAATTTTTGAAAAATAGAGAGGAAAATCAAATATTGTGATTTTTTGGCAAATTTGGAACACTTTTAGAAATACAGGCATAATTTTCAAATCCATCAACATGTTTTGAAATAACAGGAAATTTTTTGAATTCACGGACAACCTTTAAATCTGCGCTTCTTTTCAAAATTGTGAACATTTTTCAAAATCATGAACTTTTTTGAATTGGTGAATTTTTTAAAATTTGTAAAACAATTTATCAACTTGTGAACAGTTTAGAAATTTGCAAACATTTTTAAAATTAGCGAACAATTTTTTAATTAACAAACATTTTATGAAAGCATGAACATTTCTCAAATCGCCGAATGTTTTTAAAAATCTACAAGTATTTTTCTGAAATCATTTCATTTTTAAAACTAGTGAACATTTTTGAGCTAGTGATTATTCGAATTTGCAAGCATTTTTAAAGCAGGAATATTTTTCAAATCCGTGAACATTTCTTGGAATTCTTGGACATTTCTTGAATTCGCGAACATTTTGCAAATTCATTAATATTTATTCATAATCATGAACAATTGTTGAAATCTAAAACATGTTTTGAATCCACGGTCATTTCTTAAATTAAGTTAGTTCCTGCTTTCTTTAATTGTAACCTGCTAACTGGAAGGCATGCGTGGCAATGGTACATAAGTTTTTTTTTTCTTTTTTTGCGGTGGCACGTTACTTGCTATTCACAAGTTGTTTTAGCCACGGAATGCTTAAATAGCAGGTATCGACAAAGAGTGTCAATTTACAGCTCAGCAACAGCAACACCCATCGGCCATCGATTTTTTTTTTGAGACAATCTCGTGAAACTTTATTAACCCGTCACAATGTTTACAGGGACGAAAACAAGATCCCCCGGCTGGCCTAACCACACATGTCGGTTGTCGGCCAACCGCGAGGGAGAGAGAATGTTTCGCAAGATTGTGAGCTTCATAATTTGAGCTCCTAAATTCATGTACTATGTTGCAAGTAATAAAACTAGAAGAGTATTCTGAAATCTCCCGAAGAACAGCTCCATAAGTAGCTAGTATGCCGTGATGCAGCTCGTCGACAACCACCTTACAATCCGAGGCAACCTGCATATCTCTCGCATTTAGATCGTCCGCCAACGAGAGAGCTTCCCTTATAGCTAGGGCTTCCAGCGTTTGAGGCTCTGTAATATGCTTGAACACAATGGCCGAAGCCCCCAAAAAGTTGCCTTGTTGATCTCTGCAGATCGCTCCCACAGAACCATGCTTCCTCCTCACAGCCACTGCTCCGTCAACATTGATCTTGACACAACCTTGTATTGGCGGCACCCATGTTGCACTCCGCCTGACTCTCGTTGGTGCTGCATTCGTCTCCCTTTTGTTAACTATCTCCAACTCTGAAATATACTTACTAATGAAAGCCGCCGTAGCATGTGGAGATTGAAATATATCCTCATGAATTGCCTTTCTTCTTGCAGCCCAAATTGCCCACATGGTTACCACAACACGGGTGAAATCATGAGTATCTAGTATTTCATGTATGGCAAATAACCAATCCTTTGCGTCTTCCTCTTGGTGTATGATGATTTTCTCGACCAACTCCTCTAGTGCGAGAGCCCAAACGCTTCTTGAGAGAGCGCAAGAGAGGAGTGCATGTCTCCATGTGTCCCTATCCCCACATAAGGAACAAGTATCTGTCTCGGCCATATGGCGATGATGGAGCACTTCTCCGCTGGGCATAGAATGTCTGGCAAGTCTCCATAGGAACATACGGAGTTTCGAAGGCACCTGGATATGCCATATGGTACTCCACAGGCTGCTGTTACGTCCCGCGGATGAGTCGTCGGCCTCGTTCCACCACCCCTCTCTACTCATCTTCGTATGCAGTATCATTCTATATGCAGACCGTACGGTGAAACTACCAGTTGGTTCTTCATGCCAAGCCCAAAAATCCGGCTGCCTGCGCATACATACTGGTATTTTCAGGATCTCCTCTGCATCGATCGGGATAAAAATTGAGCGAACCAGTTCCTCGTTCCATTGTGCTGTTGTGGCATCAATCAAATCAGTGACCCGCCGAGGAGGGTTTTGCACTAGGGAAGTGATAGGCCTTTTGAAACTATCATGAGGGATCCTGTTTTGTAACCATATGTCCGTGCTGCCTCCATCCCCAATTCTCCTGATAATTCCTTGAGCTAGTATCTCCCTTCCATCTAATATCGCTTGCCATATTTGAGATGGTCGAGCGCCCAATTCTGCCTCCAATAAAGTGCAATTCGGGAAGTAAACAGCCTTCAAAATTTGAGCACTGAGGGATTGTTCATCATTCAATATTCTCCAGGCTTGCCGCGCCAACAAAGCTAGATTAAAGATCTCCAAATCGCGAAAACCAAGTCCACCCATCTGTTTAGGTTGTATCATAGTGTCCCAAGCAACCCACGCTGGTTTTCGCTTGCCTTGCTTACTCCCCCACCAAAATTGCCTAATGATGGCCGATATGCTGTCGCAAAGCCCTCTAGGGAGCCTGGAGCATGACATAGAGTAGACCGGGATTGCCTGCGCAACTGCCTTGATCAAAACTTCTTTACCGGCCGCAGAGAGTAACTTTTCCATCCAACCTTTAACCTTCTCCCACACCCGGTCTCTCAAGTACTTGAATGTTCCATTCTTTGAGTGTCCCACATCAGTTGGCATGCCCAAATAACGCTCGCTTAAGGATTCATTATGAACCTGCAAGGAGGTTTTTATTGCTTCCCTCATAGGGCCTGGACAGCCGCAACTGAAGAAGATGGATGACTTGTGATGATTGATACGTTGCCCAGAAGCCTGACAATATGTTTCCAACAGGTTTGACACTGCAACTGACCCCTCAACATTAGCCTTAAAAAGCAGCAGGCTGTCATCTGCAAACAAAAGGTGGTTTATAGTTGGGGCGGTTGGGGCCACCTTAATACCTGCAAATGATGACTGTGGACTGGATTTCAGGAGGCACGAAAGGCCCTCTGCTGCAATCAAGAATAAGTAGGGGGAAATTGGGTCTCCCTGTCGGATGCCTCTGGTTGGTTTGAAAGAATCAAGCTTCTGACCATTAAAAAGAACAGAAAAGGACACTGAAGAAACCATGCTCATAACAGTATTAATCCATCGGTGAGAGAAGCCAATCTTAATCATAATAGCCCTCAAGTAAGCCCACTCCAACCTGTCATAAGCCTTCATCATATCCAATTTGAGGGCACAATAACTGTTAGTCTTTGCCTTAGATCTCTTCATGAAATGCAGGCACTCATAAGCACATATGATATTATCAGTGATAAGCCTCCCCGGAACAAAAGCGCATATTCGCGAAATAATGTCGTAGAACTAGTTTCATCATTGGCCACCACTTTAGAGGCAATTTTATACACAACATTGCATAAGCTTATGGGCCTAAACTGAGACAGAAGAGTGGGGTTTATTACCTTCGGTATAAGAACAAGAACGGTGTCATTTATACCTTCTGGACTCTCTTCTCCATGCACTATCTTCAGTACCACCCTTGTTACATCATCCCCACAAATATCCCAATGGTGCTGATAAAAATGTGCCGGAAAACCATCTGGCCCCGGTGCCTTTGTCGGGAACATTTGGAATAGTGCTATTTTCACCTCCTCCTTGGTATATTCTGCCTTCAACATTGCATTCATCTCCTCAGACACTTTCCTGGGCACGTGAGCAAGCACAGCGTCCACCCCCTGGACCTCCTCGGAAGTATATAGCTTTTGACAAAAATCATTGACCATGGCTTTGAGCTCATCTGGATCTACTACAATCGCTCCCACCGAATTGTGTAGCGCTTTAATCATATTTTTCTTCCTCCTCAAACTTGCCCCGAGATGAAAGAATTTGGTATTCTTATCACCCGCCGTGAGCCAATCTATCCTCGCCCTCTGGCGCCACATTATCTCCTCACGGTGATACATCTCAATGAGACGTTCATTAATTTTGAGTTCCACATGTGACGGCCCCGTCCGCAAAGGATCGGACCGAAGTTCTTCTAGCATTTTCTTCAGCTGCTTAATCTCCTTCCTCACGCTTCCGAACGTGTCTTTACTCCATCTGTCAAGTCCCTTGGACAAGTTCTCAATTTTAAGTCGTATCTCCTCAACCGAGTTACAGGGGGTTTCGTTACTCCAGCTTTGAACCAACAAATCTCTCAGACCTGCGTGTGTCTCCCACATGGTCTCATATCTGAACTCCCTTTTTGCCCTTTCGCCTCTACCTCTGCCAAAGTCCAAAAGCAACGCCATATAGTCTGATGAAGCCGCAACCTCATGTGTTATAGAGGCTAACGGGAATCTTGCCAACCAATCTGAGTTTACCAGCGCTCTGTCAAGACGGCATCGAGTAAACGAGCCACCAGTAACTTTCTTCTCAAACGTCCAGAAACAGCCCTTATAGCCCAAATCAAGCAACATGCAAACGTCAACCGTGTCCCTAAAAGCCTGGATTTGGGCATTACTGTGCTCTCCTACACCTTCATGCTCACTTGGATGTAGCACTTCATTGAAATCGCCTATACATAACCATGGGAGGTCACTTAAAGTACTGATATTTTTAAGTACTGTCCATGTCTGGTGTCTAAGATGGGTCTGCGCCTCCCCATACACACACGTCATCCGCCATGGGTCCCCCCTGTTCTGAAACTGAAGCATCAATATGATAACACGAATAACCGAGGATCTCAACTTTTATTGCATTGTTCCAAAATAAGCCAATTCCACCACTTCTTCCCTGACTATCAACAGCATAGCAATTATCATATCCTATCGAACTAGCCATAGCTTCTACCCTTCGACCATCTATCCGTGTCTCAACAATACAAAGTAGGGTAGGGGTAAACTTCCTCGCGAAATCGCGAAGCTCTTGAACTGCCGCAGGTTTACCCGCGCCACGACAGTTCCAGCATAGTGCATTCATTGGGCTCGGCGACGCTCCTCGAAGGAGCCTGCCAAAGTAGTGACGATGTTGCCATTACCGCCACCATTCTCCAAATCCTCAACCGCTGCATCTGTGTTTTTCTTGACTCTCTTTTGGTCTTGCTTGCTACTGGGACTCTGTGGTATAGGCACCGAAGAAGTGAGCGCTAACCTCTCCCCCGAACCAGAGCTGTTTGCTTTGTTCGTCGAGTGCTTCACATGTTGTGCCCTCTTTCTGTTGTTCTCAGCATCATCCATGACCGCGTCAAGATCAGAGCTTACGTTCTTTCTCCCATCATTACCATCATCCTGCTCTGATCGGGGATTTGATCCACGGCCACCTCGGCCACCCCGACGTCCTCCTCTTCTTCCACGGCCCCCTCCTGGGCCTTGTCCTGTTCTCATGACCCACGAGGCCCTTAGATCCTTGAAGATCAAAGCTGACGGAGGGTGTATACCATTGCCATGCTCCTTGTACTGGTGCCCCAACATGCCGCAGACCGCACACCAATCCGGAAGTTTTTCATACTTGATCCTGTATATCTGGCGCTTCCCCTCCCTTATCATTGAAACTGCGTTCTTCAGAGGCTTATCAACATTAATCCGGACCCAAACTCGATGGAAGTTGCCTGCAAAGTCTTGCGATTGGGGTTCGGCGTAGATGACCTTGCCAACCTTTGCTGCTAAAGAAGGAACCAGATGAGCATATAATGGAGGTACATCATGAATCTGCACCCAGATTTCTATAGTGTCAAGTTGCACCGTGGTTGGCTTTGTCAATCCATCATACGGCTTGAGGATTACAGCATCTCCTCGGAAGTGCCAGGGGCCGTCCCTCGTTACTCTTTCCCAATCCCCAAGCAGAAAACGCCTGACTGTAGAGATTATCCTCTAGGGGCTTAAATCGAACTTCTTGGGCAAGATCCCAAGCGGCTCTCATGTTTTTGAAGAACCAATACTGGCTGTATGTCTTTGGCGAGTGAACCCTAGCCAAAGCTATCCAGCGCGCCGCCTCGACCGGAGCCTCCTTCTCATCAAAAACCACGTCGTCGAGATCCTCCTCCCGAAGACCTAGCTCCTCCATAAGAGCCGTCAAATCATCAGTATCCCTTGATCCACTCGGATGAGATCCTGAAGCCCCGCCCGATGCCATGAAGTCGTCGAACCCTAACCCGATCAGATCGACTCGGGCCTTGCAGAAACCCTAGGTCCTCCCCCTTCCCTTGTCCACCTCAGGCCGAAGAGCGAACCCCCAAAACGAGAGAGTGCAGGAGATCACGGCGGAGATAGGGAAAAAGTTCTCAACGGCGGCGATCGAGATCGCCCCGAGAGGAAAAAAACCCTAGCGTGAGGGAAGCAATCGGGGCAAGGAGGAGATTTGCTGGATTTGTTAGGTTGGAGTTAGATGCATGTCAGCCATCGAATGAAGCCAACTAAACCATCGCTGTCTATCTCAAAAAAAAACACTAAACCATCGCTACGTACACACTGCCAGCAGAAACTGCATCAAAGGCCCAGGTCGACTAACAGACAACCGAAACAACCTGAAAGCCCAGAGTACATTCTGCGTTAAACAGTCGACGCTTCGCACAGAGGCACGGGGACCACCTATAGGGCGCAGCACGCGCTGCGAAGGAAGCGGGCGCGCACCCCCCCTTCTCGGCCGACCCATGAGTGGCCGGGAAGCCGCCTGTTTTTTTTTTTGCGGATGTTTCCTTTTTCTTTTCTTTTTTTTCTTCTTTTCAATAATCCGGGACATGAAAAAGGTCCTAATTGTCAGAAAAGTTGCTAATTTTGAATAAAACAATCATGATTTCCAAAAGATGCTCGGTAATTCAAAAATTGTTCATGAATTTGGCAAAAAATGTTCACAAATTTAAAAAAATGTTCATGATTTAAAACAATGTTCAGGATTTCCAAAAAAATGTTCATGAAATTGAACAATGTTCACAGAATAAGTAAATCATGATTACAGAAAAATTCGCTGAAATTCAAAAACTGTTCACGAATTTGTAGGAAAATGTTCACAAACTTAAAAATGTTCATAATTTAAAAAATGAAAACAAATGTTGGCTAATTGGAAAAATGTTCACCAATTTTTGAAAAATGTTCAAGATCCAAAAAAATGTTCATGAATTTGGAAAAAATGTTCAAGACACAAAAATGTTCGAAAATTCTAAAAATGTTCACGAATTTGAAAAAAGTGTTCATGATTTTGAAAAAGTAGTCTTTAATTTTAAATGTTCATTATTTCAAGAAAATATGTTCATGATTTCAAAATACATGATCAAGACTTAAGAGAATATTCAGAAATTTCTAAAAAAAATGGTCATGATTTAAAAAAATGTTCTTGAGTATTTAAAAAATGTTCACAGTTTCAAAAAAAATTCATGATTTAAGACTAACGATTTAGTTAAAATAAAACCACGATTTTGGAAAAAATATTCATCATTAAAGACGTTTTTAGAAAATAAATCACGAATTAATAGATTTTTTGTAATTGAAAACAAGAATAGAAATGAAAAACATAAAAGTAAAGAAACAATGAGAAGAAAACAAAAAATAAAAAGAAAAAACGAAAAAGAAAAAAAACGAAATAAAAACATAAAACCCGGTTGTTTTTGGGTTAAACCCCGAAATAGACCGGCCCATAGAAACACCAGCGGGAATCGCCTGACTGGGACACAAGCAGCCGACCCAGCCACGCGGGAACACAGCCTGTTCGTTTCTATTTTCTGTTCCCACTTTTAGTTATTTTTGTATTTTTCCTTGTACTTTAAAATGTTACCATTATATATTTATATATTACAAAAAACACTTTAAAAAATATAAATTTTTTAAATAATTATTAAATTTTTTGAAAAAGTATTTGAAAACGTTGAATAATATTAAAAAATTTGGAAAATTAGTTGGAAAATTTTGAATGAGTATTAAAAATGTTGATCAAGTATTTAAAAAAAATGTGGAATAACTATTAATATGTTGAAGAAGTACTTGAAATGTGTTGAAAAAACGTCCGGACAATGTTGCAAAAAATGTTGACATGTACGAAAATGTAGAATAAAAACCAAAAAAACATTAGAGAACACACGAGAAAAATGAAAACCAAATAAAAAGTGGAGAGAAAAAAGTAACAAAAAAGAATGAAACGAATGTGAGAAGAAAGAAGAAAGTATGCAAAAGGGGGGGGGGGGAAGGAAAAAATGAAACAAAAGAAAAAGTAAAAGAAAAAATGAAGAAGACCGGCTCGATAGCATCTAGCATACCTCGATCCTACTAATAACAGGTGACATGCATAGGTGGAGTGTATAGCTATGCAGTTGAGAGGCCTGAAGACCAGGGTTCTATCCCAGCGGGCAGCTAGCTATTTTTTCCTTTCTTTCTTGAATATGCGCGGACTAAATGGGTAGGTTCGTCACAATTCACGCCGCAAGAGGTCCTTGTGGAATCGCTCGCTTAATGTGATAAATAATCCCTGCGCGCACACAGCCGGCGATCGTGCGTAACCTTACTCTGGCCATTAACGTGTTTCCGGTTTTGGGAACCTTCTAGAGTTTTCCAGCCGTCTTTTCTAGTTTTGGGAAACTTCTAGAAGGTTCCCTGAACCAGTTTTTTTTTGCTTCTTTCTTTGTTCTTTTATTTTTCTTTTCTGCTTCTTTTTTTTCTTTATTCGTTTTTTTTCAAATTTAATTTCTTTTTTACAAAGGTTCATATTTGAAAAATTGTTCGGAAACTCAAAAAATTGTTCATGCTTCAAAAATATATTTGATATTTCTAAAAATGGCGGTGTTTATGAAAACTGTACATAAATTTGAAAAATGTTCACATTTCTAAAAGAAAATTCGGAAATTTGAAAAATGTTTCTGTTTTTCAAAAATTATTCAGAATGTTTATTTTCAATTTAAGTACTTTTTAAATAATGACCGGGATTCCAAAATATGTTCCTGTTTCCAAAAATTGTTCACAAATTTTTAAAAATGATTTATTATCATATTTTTGTTCATGTATTCAAAATTTGTTCCCGTTTCAAATTTGTTTGAGATTTTCATAAAAATTCTACATTTTTAAATTTGTTCTAAAATGTCAAAATATGTTTGTGATTTAAAACACACTCTCTTCTTGATTTTTTTGTTGACGTATTCAAAATTTGTTCCGGTTTCAAATTTGTTTTGGATTTTCATTTTTTTCCATGTCGAAATTTGGTCTAAAAATTCAAAATATGTTCATGATTTTAAAAATTCTTTGAAAAATATTCAGGGAATTGTAATTTTTTGTCCTGTTTTAAAAAGATTATTCATATTTTCAATAAATGGTCTCATTTTCTATTTTGTTCCAATTTTTGTTCACAAAAAAATGTTTGAGAGTCCTCAAAATTGTACATGTTTTGACAAAATATTTGAGTTTTCAAAATTGGTTCACGATTTAGCAAATGTTCGCATTTCAAAAAATTGTTCACTTTTGTTAAAAATGTTGAATTCTTCAAATTTATTTTGCAAATGACTAAAAATGTTTGGAACTTCGGTTTTGGTTCATTATTTTGAAAAACATTCAGGATTTCAATATTTATTTATTTATAGTAAAAAAATAAAATTTCAAAATTTGTTCAAGTAATTTATAAATTGTGCGAAATTAAGAAAATGACCTTCACAAATATTGGTGTTTGTTTTTATAAAATGGTCACAATTTTTTTGTAATGTGTTTGATGTCCCAAAGCAAATACGTGTTTTATAAAAAAATTAGAATTTTAATTTTTTCCATATTTATTCAGAAATTCGTTTCTTGTTTTCTGAAATGTGTTCAATTTTAAAAAAAGTATACACGTACAGAAAATAAGATGCAACATGGAATACCCCACAACTGTAAGTCTTAAATAATGTCGTGATGCACGTTTAATCATAAAGAACAATTAGGTCTAGTGGCTAGTACCACTCGTTGAGGAGATGGACATCTTTACTGCTGTAAACACAGTTCGCGGGTGCCTCTCAATGGGCCGGCCCAGTCGCATGGCTCCTATGCGTCGCGCTCGCAATTAGCCACAAAATGCGGCACATAGAAGCTCCCTACAAGACTTGTCTCAGAGGTTGAATTGTGTGCGTGGGCTAGCTCCCTGTCGGGCTAGAGTGATTAATTGAGACAAACAAATAAATAAGAGCGCACAAGTTTCTCAAAAAACAAAGAGGGCACAAAAAACGCTAATGTCATACTTAGATGTGACATAATTATTTCACATCTAGATGAGCCCTAGACACACCTTAAAAATTGATGTTAGCCTGCTGAGAATGTCCATAGTAATGAGTTCCTTATTTAGTACTCTTTTTTACTTTTAGCAAGTTCCCAACTTAGTTTAGTTTTGATGTTCATTTCAAACAAAACAAACAAGACATAAAATAAACAAAAAGTAAACCAACATGTAAAGGTTCACACAACATATAAAGAAAGCTATACAAAAACCCTACCAGCGAAGTGCGGTGTGCCATCACAGGTAGCGGCTAGTAACCTCTGTGTTGGTTTAGAGGTACGTGGTAGGTAGTGCTATTTAAGCATGAAAAGGCAATAGATATACCCCGCAAAAGAAAGGAAATTGATATATACTCTCCGAGCGTAAAAAAATCATGGGAGTGACCGACTGCATGCATGTTTCACCAGATTCTTTTATGTAGCATATAATTACGTTTTACTACTTAGAGGAAGCACCACATATTGTAGTACACCATCCGTCCTAAATTACTTGTTTTAAATTTGTCTAGATACATATAGGGATGACAAATAATTTGGGGCAGAGGTAATACATATTTTGACGCAATAAGCGGTAACACCAAAAAAAGGAAAACTATGACTTAACATTTCCAGCTCTCAGTTATTTCCTCACGCAGCAGCACGTGCCACCATGCTCTGCCGTGCAATAGCTTGCATCGATGTCGTACCCCTGAGTTCTGCAGTAAAGCTTGCACACTCCGTCGTAGTTTGGTGGCGGCGTGGGCGCGCAGGTTTTCGCCCGTACACACATCTTGGTGGTGCTGGTGCCTATTTATACGCATGCACGACCCAGTCAGCACATAATACTCGATATATAGTGCAAAATAAATCACCTAGGGACTTTGCCTAAATAAACAATTAGTCACCCCCTTCACTATTATACTCCCTCCGTCCCAAAATAAGTGTCTTGAACTTAGTACAAATTTGTACTAGAGCTAATATAAAGTTGAGACACTTATTTTGGGACGGAGGGAGTAGGATGTTCTAGTGACATTTTTCTGATTCAAATGTATATGGACATATTTTACTGTGTTTATTCACTTATTTCGGTTTGTATGTAGTCTATATAAGAATATATACAAAAGATATTACATTTGTGAAAATAGGGAGTACGTACCTGCTGCATGGCAGGAAATGATGGTGGTAGACATGGCCAGGAGAACCACCAAGCACAAAACTGCGCGTCATGTTGGTGATCCTTTTCTATGTACCGCTGGTGTCTTTCTGTAGCGACGATGTCACCGTAATAGGGCGTGCTAGTGTTTATATAATAAAGATAGGAGAATGAATTTAATGTCATTTTATTATTTCCTATATTAACGTGCTGGCAAATATTCCTCCGTCACGGTTTAGAAGGCACAGTTAAATTTGCGTGTGTTTCCACAATAGACAAGGTTTAGGGCGCATTGCATTTATTTCTAGTAGCTAATTAGTACTTCGGAGTACTATTTTTGTATGCATGCTTAGTGTGAATGCTATTTTTTAGCCCATCTCAAAACCAATAGATAACCACCTAGGTCCTAGAGAATTTCTAAGCGCGCCTTCTAAACCGTGACGGAGGGAGTAATAAAGATAGGAGAATGAATTTAATGTCATTTTATTATTTCCTATATTAACGTGCTGGCAAATACTTCCTCCGTCACGGTTTAGAAGGCACAGTTAAATTTGCGTGTGTTTCCACAATAGACAAGGTTTAGGGCGCATTGCATTTATTTCTAGTAGCTAATTAGTACTTCGGAGTACTATTTTTGTATGCATGCTTAGTGTGAATGCTATTTTTTAGCCCATCTCAAAACCAATAGATAACCACCTAGGTCCTAGAGAATTTCTAAGCGCGCCTTCTAAACCGTGACGGAGGGAGTACTTTAGTAGAATTAATTTTCGCCCATTATATCTTCATGTATTTATCCTTTCCATAACAAGGTGCTTTAGAATCAATTTTGCCCATTTATATCTTCATGTATTAATCAGTTCCTTATTAACACGCGGGCAGATGAGATAGCCTCCTGGTTTATGTCTTGCCTTTATTAGTGTACTAGTTAATTGTTCGCGCGTTGCAACGAAGGACGTACTTAATTTAGTAGTTCAACACCGGTCGTGTCTACCATATAATAGCAATCGTTGGTGGAGTTCATCTTTGAACAAAGATAAGTTCTGTTCAATAAAACCACTTTAGTGACCGTAAAAAATGTATCTCTAAGTCCAGTGATCAAAGTGAATTTTTCACCCAAGTTGAGTGAACACCCATGTACTAAGGTAATCAAATGTTAGAGGCTTTTGGAAAAGCTCGGAACCATATTATGTTTGAGAACGCCTCGCCATCTATGGTCGGTGTCATTGATAGGGTCCTATTGGGGGCAAAGTTGTGGCTATTAGCGGGTAAGTTCGGAGAGGATTTGACATTGGTTTTTCATCGGCCGTCTACGTGGATGTATTGCAGGTAGTCGCGCTATTGTAAACTCGTGGATGGGTTCTTGTACCCTCTTCTTTTAATGAATGTATGATAGGCATGCTTATGTGTATTCCAGAATAAAAAAAAGTTTCTCCTTGTTTTTTTTTTTTGAAAAATCAAAACCCCTTTATTAAGTGGTAATCAAAGTAGCATCATTTACAAGCATAGAGGCAATGGCACTAGGTGCCTCATCAAACCAAGTACCAGGTGGAGAAAATCTAGCAATCCTCGCCAGTTCATGCGCTAATTTTTTTTCCTTCTCTATGATAGTGCTCGTAATGGACTTGTGATAAATCGCGAGCTATGTAATAACAATCGTCGAAAATAGCAGCAGCCAATCCCGAGAAAGTACCACCATCTTGCATTGCAGCGATCACATCGGAATTATCAGAATTTATGATTAACCTGGAGCATCCGAATGACTGGGCAAGATTCAGGACAAAGCGAACAACAATAGCTTCAGCCATAAGAGCATCCACACAATCCCCTGCAACATTATTCCTGCGGTCAAGAACTTCCATTAACTGTCTCGTAATACAGCACCCAAAGTGGCTTGGAGTGAATCACTGTCGTAAGCAGCATCCAGGTTAAGTTTTCAAAGCCACCACTAGGGCGAGTCCACAGGATCCTTTTCACCTTTGTCGTAGGCTGATAGGCTACTAGAAATTTTTCTGTCAAAGCTCGGAGAGCATAAATTATTTGTGCAGGTTGTTGCATTTGCTCGCCATGCACCATCTTTCTTCTTTCCCAACATAAATACCAGGTCGCAATAGCTATCAGATGGTCTGATCTAACTTGCCCGAGGACACATGTTTCGTTTGCAGGAAGACGAAGGAGATATTCAAGCACCCTCTCGCCCGCATGATCCACTTTACAAGCTCACTCAATGACATCTTCCAACCCCGAATCCAACCAGACCTGTCTTGCTTTCTGACATTGGAAAAGCATATGTTTAACACTCACAGGCAACTCGCATGTTGGGCATTTGTATTTACCTTCATATGTCTATCAGCTAGGGTTACACGGCATGGCAGGGTACCATGAAGAGCTCTCCAAAGAAAAAAAAATTAACCTTGGTTGGGCAACCCAATTTCCACACAATATCCAAAATTGGTTTTATATTCGCCGCACTAGGACGACCTGTTGCAGCCCTTGATCCATATTTATCCTTCCAGACCGCATAGTAAGCTGACCTAACTGAGAAAGCTCCAGTTTTTTTCAAAAGTTCCAAGCCACAAAATCTGCCATATCATATGATGGTAGTGGGATAGAGAGTATACGGAACACATCCACAGGCCAAAAGGTCTGCTCAACTAATTGTACATCCCATTGACCTGTGGTCGGTTCAATCAAATCAACCACCTTAGAGAGTAGTTGATTGCCCCTTCTAGTCACCGGCAGTCTAGATGGAGACTGTGGTATCCATTCATCAGACCAAATATTGATATTTTGCCCATCTCCAACTCGCCAGACATGTCCTAGCTTGAGTGTACTCACTCCTTCCATAATACTCTGCCATGTATAAGATGCCTTCTTCTTCAAAGTGGCATTAAGCAAGTCACCATCAGGAAAATATTTTGCACAAAGTATTGTGGCACAAAGGGACTCGGGATTATCTATCAAACGACAAGCTTGTTTGGCCAATAGAGCAAGATTGAAACAATGTATATATCCGAAACCCATTCCCCCTTCTTTCTTTGGTACACACATTTTCCACCAGGCAAACCAGTGCATTCTCTTTTGGGTAGCATCATCACCCCACCAATATTGCGCCATTGCATCCGCACTTCCCTTGCAATTTTTTAGGGATTTTGAAGACCGACATAGCATATGATGGTATTGCTTGTGCCACCGATTTGAGTAATACCTCATTTCCACCTGATGATAAAACTTTCTCTTTCCATCCACTAATTCTCTGAATTATCCTGTCAATGAAGTATTGGAAACTATCACTCCTATCTAGTCCAACCGTGGCCGGAAGCCCCAAGTATTTGTCATTTAAAGATTCTGTCATAATATCTAGTATTGTGCATACTTGAACTCTCATCTCAACTGGTGTACTAGGGCTGAAAAATACACTTGACTTCTCAACACTCACCTTCTGTCCTGAGGCCGAACAATATAGGTCCAGTACATATTTCAAACATTCAGCATTTTGATCATTGGCTTTCATTAAGATTAACGAATCATCCACAAACAAGAGATTTGTCACAATTGGAGCATCCCGACAAACTTTGACCCCAATAAGCTCACCCGTTTCCTCAACATGTGAGAGCAATCTCAGAGAGTAGAGGCTTCAACCGGCTAGCCAACATCTTGGAGATGACTTTGTAAACAACATTGCAAAGACTAATCGGTCGAAATTGGGTTTACCTTCTCCGGTGATTGCACTTTAGGGATCATCACAATAGTAGTGTCACTCCACCCCTGCCGCATAGAACAGGATTTTATGGCATGCAAGACTTCCTCAACTAAATCCTCTCCAAGCATCGACCAAAACCACTTATAAAAAACGGAATGCAGTCCATCTGGTCCCGGCGCCTTAAAGTCCCCAATGTCAAATAGTTTCTCCTTGTTGTTTTGTTGTTTTGGGACACTTGATTAAACTCCCATTCTAAATCCTATGGTTGTAATTTATTCTATATGAGTACATAGAAGCATACAGTTTCTGCATATGCCCTGGTCCATGGTTCATGATCAGGAGCAAAGTATCATCTGAAAATTGCAAATAAACCAGTTACTAACTGTTAGTAGTGTGGTGCCTTTTGAAGATGATTTGGTAGATAACAAATTCACATGCCCATCTTCTAGCAAAACAATGGAACGGTGACTCTATAAAGCCCCGTGAATTATACTTATCAACTTGTCTATTCTAGTATATATTTTTATCCTACTGTAGATATAAGACACATGAATTCTTCCTATAACATGGAGTAATCCCATCACACACTGTCCTTCTGACTTAACAAAAAATGGATATCTCCATCCACGTAGACTTGTACATATGTGCCAAAAGATTCCATCGGCTCAGAACCATCTTTACCTTCACTGCAAAGCAGCTTCAACACCGTAGGGCGTAACATCAAGGTTGTAGTTACTCGGCACATGAAAAACAAAATAACAACAACGAAAATTTCATTGAAAATGATCATCCAAATGCAGTTTACATTAATTGGAAACAAATTGGGCTTTGATTTTTACACCAAAATAGGCAACAAAACGTGAACAAGGCCGAGTCTTAGATATTAATATGTGAAATGAAACTCGCTATTTTGGGCTTGTAACATTAGAACATAAATCTAGAAGATTAGAATACGACTCCATACAAGTTTCTCCAAGGGAAAACACTATACACTTCTATTATGCATTCGATATATTTTTGTTATTTTATGAATCATTAACGCTATTACTATATAATAACAATGGAAGGCTCTACAGAGTAGTTAGTTACCTGACTCCATTGTTATTGAATTTACGATATTATATTATCTAAAAAACATTAGAGCATAAAATGCATTTTCTTTCTGTAACAACATATGCAAGCTTTCCATTACAAAAATAAATCCAAACCTGAAAGTTTGAGCATATAAATTAGGCATTAGCCTAGAAATTATCAACCAATTTAAGGAAATAAACATTACTTCACATGCTTGATTAATTTTCATGACCCCCTTGGAATCATGTCCTTATAACATGAATATCCTCTTCTACATACTGGACATGATAACTCCACTATGATAAGCCTACCCTCCTGAGCACATTCAGCTATGCCAATTTTGTATTGGACAGAGATTGGTTTTACCTAGGAGAGCACAAATCAAAGTTATGTCAAACAAGTATGTTTGTCAAGCCTCGCAATACTGCATGACCAATAGCTATAACCGTACCATAGAATCAAGTTCTTGAAACTTCAACATGACCATCTTGAAAACTAAACTAAAACACGTTCATCACAAAGCTATGGAATGGCTAAGCATTACCTTGGTCTTGTGCTTGGAGGTGAGCTGCACAGCCTCATCACAGTGGTCACGGCCCTTGGCATGGTGCGATGCCTAGGCGCATGTTGATCTCGAGATGTGTTTGTCAGCTGTGGATCTAAGGCTGGCGGTGGATCCCCTCGACGTCGAGGACAAGAGTAGCTTCTGGACCCAGTCATGCACGAGGTGCACCCATCCCCACTCAATCTCGCCGAGACACCAGTTCACACAGGGCGCTAAGCAGTAGATCTGCGCGATTGGACCATGGTTGAAGCGGCTCAAGACGACAAGAGGGGAAGGGTTATGGCTGATAAACATGTGAGCGAACAATGTTTCGGTAAGAAAAAAAATCAGAGTCATGGGGGGCGGTAAAAAACCAAATGGGTTGGAGGCGGAAGAAGACGAGAACGCAAGACCGAAGAGGGAACCTTGCATTCCTTTGTCTCCCTTCTACTTATTAGCACGATTAATAGTATAGCCGGTTGTTGGCTATACGTTGTTGCCATGTCATCTATAGTCAGTCATATAGCATGCACGTATAAGAGTTAGCTACAAATATGTACTACAATGGCCCACCTTACACTTCATAAAGTATTTAGGAGCACGTGTTTCAGTTGGCTATTAATCTACGCTTCGCTTTTATTCTCTCTCCTCTTCTTTCTCCTCTAACTTAATAAGAATATATTATGTGAATTCTTATAGTCCACCTACATCACCTTATTATACTTGCTCTACAAGTATTGTTATAATGCGGCTAATCCATCCATCTCTCTCTCTCTCTCTCTCTCTCTCTCTCTCTCTCTTCATGCATGCATGTGATGACGTCATTAAGTTTTCCCTCTAATGTTTGAAATTCAAAAGGTTTTATCAAAATTGTCAATTCGATTAATGATCTGTTTTCACTGCTCATATTGTTGCGGCCGGTTCTTTGAAACTAGATCCCATGTCGACATTTTTCAACAACTTTTTTTTGTCCGTATTTGCCACATTGTTCCATTCACTTGTCATATTACTTACCTAACAAAAAATAACTTACTTTACATATTTACTGATATTGTATTCGTATACAACTCGTCAGTGTTTATAAATCCAGTTACCACAATGTTCTGATGGCTTGCCATTTATAACTCTACATAGTTGTCATGTTGCCTCATAAAGCTTATCAGTGCTTATAAAATCTAGTTGCCACAAATACTTTGCTATGATTACCGTTTTTATTCTATCAAGTTGCCAAAATAGTCGTTGAGTAATCTAGATAGCTTAGCCCCATGATAAAATCACAGAGCTCTGCATTCAGCGATGTTCGTAGAGAAGTAGATGCTGCTTTTAGAATGTGCAATTTTCTCGTTGGATTTAATATGGTGAAGAAAATACCAAATATTGTGTGGTTGTTTTGTGCTGCACCAGAGCACGGTGCGCCACGACAGGGTCTGTCCCTTGGATGGTTGTTTCAAATATGTGCATTTTCAGATATGGCTATAGATGTTACGATAATTTAAAACATGTATGGCATGATCTCTACTGTTCTAATATAATTTCATAAAAATGGAAACCATAAATGCTACAACTTAAAAATCTAGCCGCGCAATTCGTGGACAACCTTACTAGGTGTTGGGTGACTGATGGGGAAACACGGAATGTGCAAATTGTAGTTGCGCGTGCCCAATGACGAATGTGCAATTGCAGTTGTATGCGGGCAGCAGGTGTGCAACTGTAGACTATAGTTGCGCCAGCCAACAAACGTGTACAGTTGTGTGCTCGCCTGTGTAGCTATAGTTGCTCTCAGCCGTGAGTGTGTCCGCCGTCTGCACACATAACTATACTTGCTCTCGGCATGTGGGTGTGCAACTGTAATTGAGCGCATGAAAGAAAAAAGAATTACTCATAAAGATAAAAATAATGATGTAGAAGTACCAAAAATGAAAAGTGAAACCCCAAAAAGGAAAAATCCGCACAAATCCTCGTTTGCAGATCCAACGGTTCAGAAGCTAATTGAGAAATTACAATCCCAGTAATAGATAGGGCTTTGTAAGAAATAAAGCGATGTGTGTGTACATAATTTCGGTCAACAATGTAGATTTTCGAACATGTGTGCACATGCACCCAGATAAACAATAAAAATGAGAAAATAGCAAAAAACATCAAATAATTCTGAAAAAATTGTAGCAAACATGATCGAGGTGCAAAGTTTCACTAAAAAGGATATCCATGGTATTCTAGGCAAAAAGATAAAATTAGACCCATAAAAACAATTATTTGAAGCAATTTGGAGGTTCTTTTTTTTTTGGCAAGACATGCATGTCATTTTATTCGCGAACCTACAGTCGATCATATAATTGCTAAAAAAAGATTAGAATCATTGATTTTCTTTGCTAATATCAACCCATGTTCACCGATGTATCTTTGCGTTGTCATAGGCTCATAGCACACAATAATCGGCAAGTTTGGTGAGCAATCTTCAAATCAATCAAATTAAAAAATAGCACACGATAATCAGCAAAAAAAAGGCTTTATTGATCCTCAGAGACACGATCGACCGCTTAAAGATCCAACGTTACATGCCGCGCAAAATCAATGACCTATCGTCATATCAAAGGAGATACAGCCGTATTAAGAATCCAACATGTTACGTTGCATGCTCAACCATCACCGTGTCATCGTTACTTCACGCCTTCACGCAGCAGCACGTGCCGCCGCCGTCCGGCTTGCAATAGCTTTTCAACAGGTCGTAGCCTCGCTGGTAGCAGTAAGCCCTGCAGAAGATGTCGATGTCAGGCTTGCCCGGCGGCGGCGGCGCGCAGCCTAAAGCATGTATGCAGTTCGTCGTCGGATCGGCGCCGGTTGTACCTGTGCACGACGACGGCCACACTCCGTTAGCTTTCGAGTTCATCGTATGGCGCAACACAGATCGCCTGAATTCTTTAGCGGGCGAAGGAGAAGTTTACCTATGTTTCTTCCGGCCGCCTGACAAGACATGAGAGACGACATGGCCAGAAGAGCCACCAGGCACAGAGCCGCCCGGGCGTCGCTGCTGGCACGCGCCATGAGGGTTGAGGAGGGGTGCTTGGTTACTCCTATGGTTTTTCTTTGGGAGTTGATTATCTCTCACGCGTGCTGGTGTTTATATAGGAGGCACTAGCGAATCCCGGAGGAATATAATATTTGATGATCAATTCTTAGGAAGGAAATCTCGAATGGTATGATTTTTGTTTTCATTTTTCGGGGGGATGGTATGGTTGATTCATTGAGTATATTTCTTACTACTGCTGGTTTAATTGTACAGATGCCCGAGACGATCTCCTACTCTATTAGTGTTCCTTTATAAGTAGTATTTCCTTTATTGCAGACGCTCTGTTTGTACTCCACCACGATCAATGCTAGACCTATGGGGGATTTGATACGGGATTAACGGACAAAGCAACGTGGGGGCTTAGAGCAACTCCAACCGACAAGAATATGAAATCATAAATAGCGAAAAATTCTTGTCTTGCGCGGTCTAAGTCTAAGGAAATAAAAAAAAATTCGGTCAGTTATTAACGGAATTCCTTGTCGTCTTTCCGTGAAATACTCGTTTGGCCTAGGACTACAAAACACGTCATAAGCTAAACCCGTACTGACGCTCTCTCTAGGGGAAATCTTTAGTGAACTTCTTTCCCGAAAATCTGTTTTTTAAGGGACCTATGGGGGATTTGACACGGGATTTACGGGATGGCTTAAAATTTAGGGAAGTTTTCTCAAAGTAACTTTTGTCAGTTCTTGTAAACCCATAAAACTTTTTTCTTATTTTTCATTAAACAATCCTAGCTAATGGCCTAGGGCCCACAAGTCTGTGACAAGTGTGACGAGCCACTCACCACTGATTTAGCGGGCCCGAAAAAGGGAATCCTAGCTAATGTCCTAGGGCCCACAAGTCCAAGAGCAATTACCGTTGTACATATTACAAAATTTCAATTTAGAAGTTTACTCTGAATCGAGAAAAAAAACATAAATCTTGATGTGGATAATAAAGTGGTTTCAAAATAGATACTCCCTCCTTCCATATATATAGGGCCTAATGTATTTTTTGAGATTGCCTTTGACTATTGACAAGATTAATAGTATATAAGATGTATAATGTGAAAATTATATCATTGAAACCTTTCACGTACGAATTTGACGGTATGTGTGTAACTTGCATGTCATATCTTTTTGCTCTAACATGTGATCAAAATTAATCTTAAAAACGCCCTATATAAATGGAAAGAGGGAGTACCACTTATCATAATTGAATTTGTTGCTTTTGTTTCTCGATCCCTTTTCAAATTTTGATTAGAAATTGTGTGGTGTTATTTATGTAGGACCCTAACAGGGGGAATCTAACATGAACGAACATTACATTTCTCCAGAAATGCTCGTTTGAGCAAACGACACCACTAGAGAGCGTTCCTTTAAAACAACACTTTCAAACAATGTTAAAAAATGGCTATGCTATAATAGAGAGATTTTCTGTGCCACAACAGAGATATTTGCCATGATAAGATGAAAAAACGCCATTCTCCAGTAGAAAATTGACATGCATTTTAGAGATTTTGCATGTTGCAACATAGAGAATTGACATGCAGTTCAAGGATTTGTCATGCTGCAGCTGGGAGAATTGCTAGGCTGAGAAAAAAGGTAAGTTGTCCATATGTTCAGGAATTGCCATGGTATAACAGGCCAAATTGCCATGCTATGTAGAGTAGTTGCCATACGTGCTTCCAGTAATTGACATGCCACACACGGAGTTTGTTTCCTAGAGAGTGTGTGGGAGCGAACGGTAGTACCGTTCTTTGGGGGTTCATGGGAGCGAATAGTGTACCTGATAGCCTGTAAGTGCACCGGGTTTAGTTGTAGACTTCTAGAAGTAAGAGTACCGATCCCATAGGGGGCACAGGAATCAACTTTGGTCCTTTACAAGTTGCAAATAATGTGCTTAGAAATTGTAAGTATTCCAGCACAGTAGTGATGATAATAATAAGGTTGCAAGTGTAAACGTGAATAAATGAGCTGAAATAAATAACAAGTAAAATGACTAGACTTGAGACAAATGATTAAAAGAGTTCCCAGGGGTCCGGAATCCCCACTAGTGTGCATCTACGGCGGTGCCTAAACACAAAACTATTTCAGATTCCTAAGCCACTTTACATGTCTCTCTTTGTGGACAGAGTCAGTACAGATACGTGCATACTCAGGGTATCTCTGTATTTCATACGCCACCGCCGTTCTTCCCCACTCTGGTTATCAAATAATGATTAAGGGGAAATAGGTCCCCGTGGATGTAGCCAAAGTGGTCTCCGTTTTACTCCCTGTTGCAACCACCCATTACGAAGGGGGAAGGGGCATGTCACGTCACCCAACTCCATAACCACAATTAGCGAACAATAATAACCTTCCATCTAGAGTGGGAATACATTGGATGGTCGACTTCACCCGATGTCAAGAAGATTATCAACATAAACATGCAAAGAGGATATTAAATCCTAATATCAAACATCCTATTACACACTAGGGTTCATCCATACCCCGGGACAACGGGTCTACTCACACATGGGAATGACAATCATCATGGTAACGGTAATGGAATACAAGGATGAATAGATCAATCGATACATCGAAAGAACCATTAGGGTTCTTGATGTCGCAGATGATAAAGATGTGCATGATGATGACGATGAAGACGACGATGATGAAGATGGTGATGATGACTTCGTTCCCCTCGCGATGAGGAGAATCCCCTCCTTCTCCTCGTTGATCCTCCCACCGGATGGGCTTTGATGGCTAGGGTTCTACTTTATGGATGAGTTTTTGGAGTCTCTGCATGACTCATCCATGATTCGCTTCGACGGGGTGAAAATAGCTGATCTCCCAAAGACGGTGGCGCACCAAACGACCGCTCATGCGAGCGTGCATGGTCACATGGAACGCCATCATTCGCTCTGGAGGCATGACGACGACGGTCTCTTCATCCTTCTTGCTTGATTCTTTTATGGTAAGTGTTTATCATCTTTAATACGTGATTCCACTGCCATATTTAGGGACTTTCTCCAATAAATGAACATTGCTCCAAAAACCTTTACCTGAGGGATTATCAACAAAAAGAAGCATGTGAATGCGGTCAAATTCCACAAAGCCTACCTAGTAGGCACAAAAATATTAGTAAAAATGTCTCGTAATTTGGACTCATCAACTTCCCCAAGCTTAAAGTTTTGCTTGTCCCTGAGCAAATGCCGCAACATGTAATGAAGAGGTCATCTTTGTTATGAGCCACAGATGAATCAAATGAACGGGTCCAAAGTAAAACTCCAGACTTTGCATCATGTCATTAATTATACCATCCACCATCACATCCTAATTTCCATCAAATGTGTACGAAGGCTTCGATGCCTTATTATCAATCGTTAATGATACTCCTCCTAGCTTTAAGTGATACCTTATTCTCCTCTTTCAGTCAGACAAGCCTTAGTACAATACACCTTGCATTTTCTTAGCTTCACTCCTACTTTTTATTTCACGAATTGCCAAGCTTGCCCCATATTACTTGAGGTTTTCTCTCTTTGTGAGTGGTGATATGAAGGGTATGCTTAATCATCCAAGTTCAATTATTGGTAATTACATAAGTTTTCTTGAATCAATAATGTTTTGTTTTTATGTACAAGAACTTATCCACATTTCATACTTGGTTCACTAGTTTTAAGAAACCTAACCAGGTAATCACCAAATAAACTGAAACCAGTTCCAATGCATCACATCAAGTTGTTAACTTCTCATTCCCGATTGATACTAAAGATGTGGAAGACTTATAATCATCATCTAAATGCAAAGATGTGTAGCACACAAAGATTTATAACCATACTAGCAAATTCATTAAGATCATTATGGACTATTCATCAAATCATCCATGACTGAACGGATAAGACTCTTCCCTCTTCACCAAAAGGTATGATAGTGAGAAAGAGCTTCAAAATTCCCCTAAGCTTAACATGTTAAGCCAGTTGGATTCATTTAATCTCATTTTTATTGGTACCATTATTCTCTTCTGAAGGTGGAGCGGTGACACCAGTTAGGGCATCAATCAAGAGCTTATTGGCAACCTCCAAATCTGTGATGCGAGAATTGTACATGCGAAGGGTTGCATCCTGGTTGGCGATGATCCTCAAGCTTGTGTCAAGAGCCTCATGAGTCTTGGCAGCCAAAGCAACCTCAATCTCCCAGATCTTACTACTCAAAGCTTTAGTCTCAACTACTGAATTATTGATTTTTACCTGGGGTGGAGTTGGTTGCGCTAGGGCGGTATTACGCCTTTTCCTAGGAGGTCCAACTCGCATGCAGGTGCCAATGGTGTGCGTCCCACACGCTCTCAGATCAATCTTGTTGGATTCTTCCAAAGGATCAGAGATAGGGCAGTTACTGAAACTACACTTCCCCATGATAGCGGGAGTCTCCTTGACCCACTTGATTTTGTCCTCGTTGATGATGACCTTGATGGCGTTGATGGGGATGGTCGTCAATTTATTTCCCTTCTCTTTATCTTCCTCTTCTTCCTCCTCAAAGGAGATTCCTCCTGTTCTTCTTCAGAAGAGGTCCAATCGCGATGCGACGGAGCCTCTCCCGTATGCTTGATGGAGAATATCCCTCCTACTCCAAGGCATATTCTTCTTGAGAAGAGGTTTGCCTCTCATCCCATGAACGAGCCATGGCTACCTGCACTTCAAAATTCAAGAAGACTTTGTCCAGATTGTTTTGTGTGTTTTGATAGAGGGAGCAATAGTTTTGTATATAAAAGGGTAATGGCGCAGGTTTTGACGAGATAAGGAAGTTAAAAAGATTAGGAGAAATTCTTTTGAAACTTGGAAGGAAATCGTGGTCGGTGGCCTTCCAAACGACCACGTTCGATCATTTGAGCGGTTGATACATCTCCAACGTATCTATAATTTATTAAGTATTCATGCCATGTTTACAACACTTTTATATAGTTTTGGTATGATTTGAATGGAACTAACCAAGACTAACGCTATTTTCAGCAGAACTACCGTGGTGTTGTTTTTTGTGCAAAATAAAAGTTCTTTGAATGGGCTTAAACATTTTGAATTTTTTTTAGCAAAAAAGACCCCCAAAGCTTTGTGGGAGGACCAGAAGATCCACGAGGGCCCCACTCACCACCTGGGCGTGCCCAGGGGGTAGTCGTGCCCAAGTGCCTCGTGGGCCCATCTTAGCCCATTTTTGCGAGATTCTAACTTTGAGAATTCATATAAATACGGAAAATCCCAAAAACAACCCTAGAACTTCGACTCTGCCACTGCAAGCCTCTGGACCAAAGAGATCCATCTGGAGCCCTGTTCGGGCACCCCGCGGAGGGGGAAATCATCACCGGAGGCCATCTTCATCTTCCCGGTGGTCTCCATGACGAGGAGGGAGTAGTTCACCCTCGTGGCTGAGAGTATGTACCATTAGCTATATGTTTGATCTCTCTCTCTCTCTCTCTCTCTCTCTCTCTCTCTCTCTCTCTTGTGTTCTTGATTTTGACTGATCTTGATGTACCGCGAGCTTTGTTAATATAGTTGGATCATATGGTGCTTCTCCTTCTCTATCTTGTTGTGATGAATTAGTACTAGGAAAAACCTTAGTAGTAGCGTTGGTTTTTGGACTACTAGTACCGTAGGTTCCCGCGCTAGTGCTATGATGCTACATCTATTTTTTAGCAGTAGCGCATGTTTTACCCCACGCTACTACTAAATAGAAATACCAGTAGCGCTGATGCACCGCACTACTACTATTCCAAGCCCGCGCTACTACTAAAGGAATAGTAGTAGCTCATCTATGATACACCCACGCTACTAGTAACTAATTAGGATTCAAAAATAAATAAAAATCTACCTATTTCACTTTAGACATACATTTCATAGTACTCACATACATGCATTTCATAATAGGTACATCTTATGCATACAATCAATCATACATATCTCATATAGATAATTAATATATATATACACACACACACACACACACACACACACACACACACACACACACACACACACTATACACCACACATATAGGTTGTCGGCGTCGGCGACTCCTCAAGCCCGTGTTGATGTCATCGTCGTCCCAGCACCGTGACGATGTTATGGTTGTCGCCGCCGCCGTAGCACTGTGATGATGTCGTTGTTGTCGTTGTCGCCGCTGCAGCTTCATGTCCATGTGTTCCCTACTAGGAACTAACAAATCCTTGAGTTAAACAATGAACCAAGACAACTACTAGGAACTCACAAAGAACTTGGAGCATTAGTATAGTATAATAGTAACCTATAGAGCACTAAGTAACAATAGCAGAAATAAAAGCATATAGCAGCAACATAGCATATGTGAATTATAAGCAGTACCGAACAGACCAATCCTAGAAATTGGGAAAAATCCAACTTAAGAAGGATACAGTGCTAGGCATGACCACAAGTGAAAGGAGATAAGGAATTCCAAGGCAGTACCAAGTCTTATTATAGATTCTTAATCCAAGCTTTTGAGGCAAATTGCAACAAGCAAAGGTTGTGTGCCAAGTAGAAGTAATTCCCAGGTCATTCGCAAGCAAGCAAGAAGGCATCAACAATAGTAGATGTATTACCAACATTGTACCCTTTACTGTCATGTCATTTCCATTTAATTCTTGGTTTCAGATGTATTATTGCTGCAGTACTAGCTAGTAATCATCAACAGTAACAACACTTCATGTGTCAATCAATAAGAATCAGAACCAACAATGACCTATCTAGCTACACAATGGTACTAGTATTACGGTCTATTTGACTAGCAGAAAAACATAGTTGGTCTAAAACAGAACAGATGGGAGTTTGCAGGTACCTGGGTTTGGTCATGGACGCCGAATTCAGGACAACTCATAAATCTATCAACTGAACATTTCTATGATGAACAATCCTTCAGACTTCTGAGACACTTGGCTCATCTGTAGCCAATCAATGTTCACATGATAGTTCTAAAGTGTACCAGATAATTAGTTTTTTGTGCAAGCTAGAGCAAATGAATTACAATCAAGTGGAGCTGAACACTCAACAGTCTGATAGACTCATCCCCAAGAACTTACTCACAACTATTAGAATAGGCTAAATCAATTAGAAATCAATGTTTTCTCTATAAAGCTAAACTAGGAGGACTGAAACAGATTTGGGTTTTCAAGTTCCAAAGTTTCCTACTAGCGACATATAGATTAAATTGAAGACCTAGATTCATCTAAATCATGGACAGTTCAAAACCAATAATTTCCTAATCAAGGTTGAGTGTGAATACGTGTTTATAAAATGTTTTTCTCCCAACAACTAATTAGCTCCAGACCACTTTCTAGCATTCAACTACTTCTACTTATATCTTTTTTTGCAGGTGTACTTATATTTATATCTAACACAACAGTTCAGACTCCCAAGTCTAAACTGAATCAGAGTAGCAGCAGTTTCAGTAAATTGTTTTTGGGACTAGCAGTTTGATTACACAAGCTGAATAGAACTCCATTAAAACAAAACCAAAGATGCATTGACCAGTAGGAAGCTGGGGACATAGAGACCAGTAGGCCTCTCACCTGGGCTTGGCTCCCCGGCCATGACGACGACGATGTAAATGGTCCGCCTGCCGCGGGGTCGAGCCCAACCAATAGCTCCGCGCCCCTCCTCCTCTTCTCTCATCACGCGCAACCAACCCTCGGCCCCCCTTTCCCAGAACTGCATGACCATCCCGCTCTGGATCGCCTGCAGCAGGGGATCGACGACCTTGGCGTTGAGCCACGCGAGGACCACCGCCATTTCTTCCCCCCTTCACGCGGATCGAGGACCAGGTTGGCAGGCGAACCGGAGTGACAAAGTCAAGCTTGATGTTGATGAGGGAGCAGAAGGAGCTGAGCAGGTCGCCCATCGGTGCACCGACGAACCAGGGGGTGGACGGTAGAGGAGAGGACGTGGAAGGGGGGTCTCGATCTAGATCAGGGGGTGGATGGCACAGGAGCGGCCTGTTTAGACAGTTGGTGGGCTCGATAGGAGTGGATCGCGGGGTGGGAGATTGGTGTGACACACTTAATGTTAGCGCTGGGTATGTTACCTATGCTATCACTATTACTTAACAGTAGCGATTGTTTTATGGACCATGCTACTAGTATGGTCTGTTCGCGGGGCACAATTAGAAATATTTACTAGTAGCGTCTGTTTTTTGGCCACGCGCTACGAGTAAGTAGCAGTAGCACGGGGCAATATAGCACGCTGCTAGTAAGCGTCTTTCTATAAGCTGTTTCCTAGTAGTAAATTGAGGTTTTACCTTTGAGGTTTCACTATTATCAAATTGAATATTTTGGATTTGAGAACACTTGATGTATGTCTTGCATGTGGATACCCGTGGTGACAATGGGGTGTTCTATTGATTCACTTGATGTATGTTTTGGCAATCAACTTGTGGATTCCCATGGTGACATTGGGGTAATCTAGGCATAGAGGTTTTTGCACGTTTTCGTCCTACTTTCTCCAGTAGGAATCTTGGGGCACTCTTTGATGTTCTTTCTGTTGGATTGAATATTATGAATCTGAAGTTGTTTGATGCATATCTAATAATCAACTCATGGATACTTGTGGTGACATTGGAGTATCTAGGTGACATTAGAGTTGGTTGATGTGTATCATATGGGTGTTATTTTAATATGAATTCTAGGGCTGTTTGTGACACTTACAGGATTTCATCTTATGTTCTCAGCTAGATAAGAACTTTTGAGTGACTCTTTGTCACATGTTGAGGGATTGTTATATGATTCAATTATGTTAGCACCGTTGAGAGATTGCACTAGTGAAAGTATGAACCCTAGTCCTTGCTTCTAAGCATTGCAATACTGCTTTTGCTCCGTTTTATCATTTGCTACCTTGCTTTTATTTTAAGATTACAAAAACCTGAATCTAACATCCATACTACACTTGTATCACCATCTCTTGCTGAACTAGTGCACCTATACAATTTGCTATTGTATTGGGTGTGTTGGGGACACAATAGATTTCTTGTATTTGGTTGCAGGGTTGTTTGGGAGAGACCATCTTCATTCTACGCCTCCCATGGATTGATAAACCTTAGGTCATCCACTTGAGGAAAAGTTGATACTGTCCTACAAAACTCTGTGCTTGGAGGGACGCAGAGTAATTGCGCTCGAGCTCAAATGAGCTCGTTATATACGTCGTCAGTTAGCGCTCGTGGATCTGTGCCAGAGTTCTATACGCGCACAGGCGTTTCGCCAGAAAATCGAGCGCTGTAGCGAAATACGTATGCGGCAGCGCTGGGTGGTGGGCCATTGCTGCGGGGCAGGGTTGACGGATCTGAGGATAGTGCGGACGGCCGTCGGTCTCGCGTGGTGAGCCGGGGATCAGAACCCACGTTCCCGTCTGATCCGTGGACCAGGAAATTGACTTTCCGTGTAATGGTGGCAGTAGAAACGAATTGAAGGCAGGACCGAGATTCTCCGGCGTGTGTCATTTGGAAGCTGAAGACCCGGGGACGGAGGCAACTAGCGCCGCCGGCGAGCCGCCATGAAGTTTCTGGTGCAGCCAATTAGCAGGTGCGTGGATCTTTGCTTTTTCGAGGGATGCTGCCTCCATTTTGTAGCCCTCTTGTTAGCTGATCCAGAGATGGATTTGTTGCAAGATTCAGATTTAGTCTGCTTGAGGAGGTAGGGGAGCGCTTGGTGCCGGTTCTTGTGGCTGTCAATGTCTCTGCCGTGACGGATCTGCAAGTGGCACTGCAGGCGGAGCGGGAGGCAGCGCAACGGCGGTGGACAGCGGTGAAGCACAAATCTTCTTGGCAAAGGAGGCGGCGGCGAACAGAAGGGAGAGCTCGCCACGAAGGTCGGAGCTGTCGACGGGGAAGATGAATCCCCAAGCACCGGGGTGGAACAAAAGGTTGGTGAAGTAGCAACTTTGCCTTCCATCCGATATTCAGTGACTTAGAAAATGGAAGTAGAAATGACTAAATATATCATGCAGTTAGAGCAAGTACGGGTTGCTGTCTGCATTAATAAATTTCCTGCTGTATGTGCCTGTCTTTGCATGCTGATTTGTTCTCTACATTCACAAAATTCAGGCGCCTGTAGTCTCTGAAAGTACAAATGCAGGCTGATTACTCTCCGCAGTGAAAAGATTTTTGATTTATGTACTGGTGGTTGCAGACTGTTTGCTCCCTGTATTTAGATAATTTTTACTATACGAGAGCCTGTGTTTTCAGGCTGGTTGATCTCTGCAGTAAGGAAATTACTAAATTACGTACTGGTGTTTGCAGTATGTTTGGTATATGCATTTTGAAATTTCATAGATATGTGCCTGTGTTGGTAGGCTGATTGCTCCCTGCGATTAGAAAAAATCATGCTATATTTGCCTTTGTTTTGTATGTTGATTGCTTTATAGGTAAGATCGATGAACAAAATCCATCTTCTTACTCTGCATATATATGCATATTTTTTATTTACTAAAAGTGGAGAGTGTGTCCCAATGATAGCCACAACAAATTCAGGAAGAATCTTGGAGCACCTTCTGTCAAGGATTTGAACTTTTGAAGCCATCTCTGTTCTCTTTCGGCTCCGCTTGATGGATGACCAAAAGTAGCTTTATATCCCCATGAAAGTCTCGAAAGTTCCAGTAAGTATTGTTCATGTACATTATGAAAATGCTATTCAGTTGAGTCATGTTTTTATTCTGTCAAATGATGATTTTTTTAGTATAGTCGACAGTAAAAAGTTTAAACCCATTAGAGATTATTAAACAAATGTTCACCTGAAAACAGATTGTGAGGGTTTGATTGAGATATGGAAAAGCCACAAGAAGAATCATGCTTCTGTTCTACCTATTCTCCTTGAAATCCAGGAGCTCAGTGGTTGTTTTTCTAATTTCCAGTTCAACTTTGTAAGGTCTGAGTTAAATTTAGCTGCACATTTAACTGCCACACATGCTTCTAGCTCCTTGCCGGAGTGTGCGCGGTTCTACTAGGTGCCGGCGTCTCTGAACAATTGTAGACAGCATGAACTTGCTGTTGTTGGTCAAGTAATATAAGCTATTGCTTTCCCAAAAAAAAACACAGTTGGCTTGCAGGGTAAAGACACCATGTCCGTCGCACGTGACTGCCTTTTGTTTCTGAACAACCATAGGTGCAGCAGCGCCTTCCAGGACACCTTTTTTGAAGTTCAATTTTTATCAGAGGACAATATGAATATTATACCTTGTTCCATTAAAACGTGCCCGTCACGCGTGACTGCCTAAAAGCCATGAGGGGTTTTGCATAGAACCCTACAGAGAACGTGATTGTACCACAGTAGGTACAAGTTTCGACTCCCTCGGAGAGGCGTACAATTTTTACAACATATATTCATGGGAGAAAGATTTTGGCATAAGGTATTGGAAGAGCAGATTGAGTGTGGAGAGGACGTATTGCATGCAGGATATCGTCTGCGGATGCTTGGTGAGTACCATGAAAATGTGTCCCCGTATGGTTTGAAACTTTGTTCAGTTTTATCAATGAACTGTCCTATTCTTGCAGGGTAAGTACGGAGTTGAGAACACAAGGTCGAGGAGTTTATTGCGAGTGTGGGCAGTTTGCACATATGGGGCTGTTGTGCTGCCATGTTTTGAAGGTAATATCACTATGAATCCACCCCATAGCACATTGGCACTAGGATAATGTCATGGACTGAACCACAAAAGATACTGTTTCCTGAAATGTAAGCCATCGATTTTATCCGTGTGAATCAGATTCCAGTCAAACATATAGTGAAGAGGTGGACAAAGGAAGCCTACTGCCAGCACACCTGGCCCATTATCACAAGGATCAGAATGTACATGCAGAGGAAGCTGAATGTGATTTGGACTGCAGCGAAGGGAAAGTTGTGAGTGCGGATCTGAACTGTTCATTATGTAATTCGAGATACAGTTTTTAGAGTCGTAACCGACGATGATCCATTTCACATGTATTGTTTTGGTGTTGTATTGATCTGCTGCTGTTGCACCGTTGAGCTCCTATGCATGTAATCTCCAAGAGAATGCTATGTGGTTTGTTTTCATGATCTCTGTGTGTGGGCAATCTGAGAGGTGATGAGGTGCACATGTCTTTCTGTAGATTATTGAAGATTGTTTGTGCTGCCGCATTTTGGTCTGCTTTTGTGATGTCTGCATGGAAAACAATTGTGAAGTGAAACTGTTTTTCATGCTGCAGAACTGGGAGTTACTGAATTTGGATTTGGGTGCAGAGGAATTATTTGTTGTACACCGCACTTGACAGTTCCAGAGTTTGTCAATGTGAACAGGCAAGAACAGGTGGGAGTAAATGGGCGAAGACGGCGTCCGTTGGTTCAGAAAGGTAGGGTAATGGCCTGTATCGTTAAGAAGCGTCCAAGCCGGCAAACGGGTAGCGGAGACGTCACATTAATGATGGTAGGTAGGTGGGCCATGCCCTGGAATATCGATGCATATATTACTTCGAATACACTGTCGTATACCTGGTGCAATGCGAATCTGGAAGCGCTTGGACGGGAAGGATAACGAGACCATCTCAGCTCGGGCTCATAATAGGACTTCCCTGCTTGGAGGCCCAACACGAGTCTACAAGAATAAGTTGTGTAGTAGATATCAAGATCTTTTCTTGTGCCGTTGTTGGGGAGGTGGGTGCTAGAAGGTATATCTTTAGATCTTGCAATTGAATCTTTTAGTTTCTTATTTTATCAATAGTTTGGTTTATAAAAGAAAACTACACCCAAGAAAAATGGAAGTGAGGTTGCCTCACATTCTTCGTCTTTATAAAGTGTTTATTGAAAATGATGGATCGAAAAATTGTGCCAAAGTGTTAGAAGAAGAATTCAATAAACGTTTGGCATAAATTCTTTGAATTATGAGCATGATTGCAATGTTGTTGGTATGAATTGTTTGAATATCCATGATGCTAATGGTATTCAAGGTCATAAGCTTGGGGATGTTATGTTTGATGAAGATGATATTTATAGTCCCCCAAGTTTTTATGTGCAAATTTGTTATGATGATTGCTATATTTGTGAAACTGGGTTTGGCAGAGTGCAATTTCAGATAATTATTATCCCACTATTTCGGAGGGTGTTGAATCTCATTATAATGATAGAAGTGGATTTGGAGAGGTCACGACTGTATTTAATAATGATTCCACTATTCTGGAAGAGGTTTCAATTGATTATGATGAGAACAAAGTTGCTACTTATGATGATTATTGTGATGACATGCATGCTATAAAGAATAATGATAACCATGAAATTTTTCATCATGATTTTAGTGCTCAAATTGATTATGTAAATCAAGTATCTCACGATAGCTATTTTGTTGAGTTTGCTCCCACTATTATTCATGAGAATAAATTTGCTTATGTGGAGAGTAATAAATTTCTATGCTCGTGGATCATGAAAAGAATGCTTTATGTGATAGTTATATTGTCGAATGCATTCATGATTCTACTGAAAATTATTATGAGAGAGGAACATATTGATGACCCACAAGTATATGGGGTCAACTGTAGCCTTTTCGATAAGTAAGAGTGTCGAACCCAATGAGGAGCATAAGGAAATGACAAGTGGTTTTCAGCAAGGTATTGTCTGCAAGTGCTAAAATTATAAGTAGCGGACTAGTTTGATAGCAAGATAATTTTTAACGAGCAAGTAACGATAGTAGTAAAAAAAGTGAAGCAAGGTAGCCCAATCCTTTTGAGGCAAAGAATAGGCCAAAACGGTCTCTTATGATAAGCAAAGTGTTCTTGAGGGTACACGGGAATTTCATCTAGTCACTTTCATCATGTTGGCTTAATTCATGTTCGGTACTTTGATAATTTGATATGTGGGTGGACCCGTGCTTAGGTGTTGTTCTTACTTGAACAAACCTCCTATTTATGATTAACCCTCTTGAAGTCTACTACACAACATTCTTCTTGTAGACGTTGTTGGGCCTGCAAGTGCACAGGTTTGTAGGACAGTAGCAAATTTCCCTCAAGTGGATGACCTAAGGTTTATCAATCCGTAGGAGGCATAGGATGAAGATGGTCTCTCTCAAACAACCCTGCAACCAAATAACAAAGAGTCTCTTGTGTCCCCAACACACCCAATACAATGGTAAATTCTATAGGTGCACTAGTTCGGCGAAGAGATGGTGATACAGGTGCAAATAGATAGTAGATATGGGTATTTGTAATCTGAAATAATAAAAACAGAAAGGTAACTAATGATAAAAGTGAGCGTAAACGGTATTGCAATGATAGGAAACAAGGCCTAGGGTTCATACTTTCACTAGTGCAAGTTCTCTCAACAATAATAACATAGATAGATCATATAACAAGCCCTCAACATGCAACAAAGAGTCACTCCAAAGCCACTAATAGCGGAGAACAAACATAGAGATTATGGTAGGGTACGAAACCACCTCAAAGTTATTCTTTTGGATCGATCTATAAAAGAGTTCGTACTAGAATAACACCTTAAGATACAAATCAACCAAAACCCTAATGTCACCTAGATACTCCATTGTCACCTCAAGTATCCGTGGGCATGATTATACGATATGCATCACACAATCTCAGATTCATCCAACCAACATAAAAGTACTTCAAAGAGTGCCCCAAAGTTTCTATCGGAGAGTCAAGAACGTGTGCCAACCCCTATGCATAGGTTCCCAATGTCACGAAACCCGCAAGTTGATCACCAAAACATACATCAAGTGGCTCATGATATCCCATTGTCACCACAGATAATCACGGCAAGACATACATCAAGTGTTCTCATAAAAGACTCAATCCGATAAGATAACTTCAAAGGGGAAACTCAATTCATCACAAGAGAGTAGAGGGGGAGAAACATCATATGATCCAACTACAATAGCAAAGCTCGGGATACATCAAGATCGTGCCATAGAGGAACACGAGAGAGAACACGAGAGAGAGAGAGAGAGATCAAACACATAGCTACTGGTACATACCCTCAGCCCCGAGGGTGAACTACTCCCTCCTCGACATGGATAGCGCCGGGATGATGAAGATGGCCACCGGTGATGGGTTCCCCCTCCGGCAGGGTGTTGGAAAGGGCTCCCGAGAGGTTTTTGGTGGCTACAGAGGCTTGCAGCGGCGGAACTCCCGATCTATCTTCTGTTCTGGAAGCTTTAGGGTACAAGAGTATATATGGGTGCAGGGGGTACTGAAAGTGCAACTAATCCCCGGGTGGTTTTGGTAATTAATAACAACATATATATCATTGAACTAATTATTTCTTGAGAATATTTCAGAAAGTTCAGTGATATGGGTATGGCAATGACTGATGATGTGGACCCCTCAAAATGCTAAGGAAAACATTAGCAAAAGCTCAAGACTCCATTTTTGGTTTAGTGATCCAAGATCACATTGAGTCCATAGGAAAGCCAATACTATTAAAAGGGGATGAGGTTATGATGATGATCTGGTTGCTCAAAGTGCTTAGTGATTTATCTCTCAAACTATCAGCAATCTTTCACTCCAACATAAACTCATAAGTAATCTCGGTCCCACCGATTCCATAAACTCAGTCACACCGAGATGAACCACCTCACCATATACCCAAACCCTAGAAATTTGGATTTTCCGATTCCAAACTCGGTCATACCGAAATTGGTGTTGCCAACCTTCAGAACCTACAGACTCAAATCGGTGTCACCGAGATGAGAAAGTCGGTCCCACCGAGATTGGCAAACCCTAGACTTTGGAAGAATCGGACTAACCGAGATTGTATTTTCGGTCCCACTGAAAATCCCAACGTTCACAAGATTTGAACTTTCGGTCTCACCGAGTTGTCAACTTCGGTCCGACCGAGATTGGTCAAATGTGTGTAACAGTTGGATTTTGTGTGGAGGCTATAAATACCCTCCACCTCCTCTTCATTCGTGGAGAGAGCCATCGAAAGAACTACCACTCCTACCTTACATTTCGAGAAGAAAACTACCTACCCTTGTGTTGAGATCAAGTTGCTCCACTCCCACCATATGAAACTTGATTTCTAGCCTTCCCAAGTTGCTTTCCACTCAATCCCTTCCTCCACCACAGCCAAATCAGTGAGGAGAGTTGAGTGTTGGGGAGATTATCATTTGAAGCACAAGAGCAAGGAGTTCATCATCACCAACACCATCTATTACCTTTTGGAGGTGGTGCCTCCTAGATTGGTTAGGTGTCGCTTGGGAGCCTCCGTCAAGATGTGGAGTTGAACCAAGAAGTTTGTAAGGGCAAGGAGATCGCCTACTTCGTGAAGATCTACCCGAGTAAGGCTAGTCCTCCGTGGGCGTAGGCCATGATGGCATAGACAAGGTTGCTTCTTCGTGGACCCTTCGTGGGTGGAGCCCTCCGTGGACTCTCACAGCCGTTACCCTCCGTGGGTTGAAGTCTCCATCAACGTGGATTGACGATAGCACCACCTATCGGAACCACGAGAAAAATCTCCGTGTCTCCAAATTGCGTTTGCTCTTCTCCACCTCTTATTTACTACATGTGCAATTTACTTTCCGCTGCCATCACTCTAGAATTGCATGTGTAGGGTGATACTTGACTTGCTCATCGTTGTGAACTTGCTAAAAACTTGTCCTAATCAAAAGGCTAAACTTTTAAGTTGTCAAGTAGTCTAATCACCCCCCCTCTAGACATACTTCCGATCCTACAAGTGGTATCAGAGCTTTGGTCTCCATTGGATTGGTTTCCATTGCATTGGACTCCATAAGCTTGGTTTCACAACCTAGGAGAGTATGGCGTCTAGTGAGGTAATTTTAGTAGAGGTCCTTACTTTGATGGTTCAAACTTTGCTAGTTGGAAGCACAAAATGAAAATGCATATTCTTGGACATAACCCGCCGCATGGGGCATTATTTGTGTTGGCTTGCAAGGTGAGTTCTTGAGGAAGGAAAAGTTCCGGATCGCGAAGCTACAGCGGATGAGTTGCGGATGTTCTGAACAATGCTCAAGCTTGTGACATTCTCTTCAATGCTTTGTGTCCCGAGGAGTTCAACAAGATCAGCCGTCTTGAGAATGCAAAAGAGATTTGGGATACTTTGGTCGAAATGCACGAAGGTACCGAGTCCGTGAAGGAATCAAAGCTAGATGTTCTTCAAGGTCAACTTGACAAGTTCAAGATGAAGGAAGGTGAAGGAGTCATTGAAATGTACTCTAGGCTTGCTCTCATCACCAATGAGATTGCCGGCTTAGGAAGCGAAGAAATGACCGACCGATTCATCATCAAGAAGATCCTCAGAGCTTTGGATGGAAAGTATGACACCGTGTGCACTTTGATCCAAATGATGCCAAACTACAAGAATCTCAAGCCTACCGAAGTCATTGGAAGAATTGTTGCTCATGAGATGACACTTAAAGATAAGGAAGAGCTTCACAACAAGTCAAGTGGTGCTTACAAAGCTACAGTTGAAGCTCCCACATCCTCAAGTGACAAGCTAGTTTCCAATGAAGAGATAAGCCTAATGGTGAAGAACTTCAACAAATTCTACAAGAGTAGAAGCAAGGAAAGAAGCTCAAAGTCTAGATCATATGATGAAAAGAGATCTTCTAGTCGTGATCGAAGCTGCTACAATTGTGGAAGACCGGACACTACTCAAACGAGTGTTCGACTCCCACAAGAGAAGAGAAGAATCTCCAAGAAGAAGAAGCTCAAGAGAAGAGTCACCTCGGAAAGAGAGAAGGAGTAGAGATGATCGTTATGAACGAAGATCCTCTCGGAGAAGCAAGGATTCGGAAAGGAAAGACAAGTCATCAAGGAGCTACACAAGAAGAAAACATCAAGCTCATGTTGGTGAATGGGTCTCCGGTTCCGACTCCGACAATCACTCCGAAAGAAGCTATCACTCCAACTCCGAATATAGTCAAGATGAAGGTGTTGCCGGTCTTGCTCTCGTGTCCTCCAACTCCAACTCCTATGACTTATTTGATTCACCAAATGAAGGAATTGGAAGATGCTTCATGGCAAAAGGCCCCAAGGTATCACACCCTGAATTCATTGACTTTGATAGTGATGAAGATGACTTGCTTGGTGAAGATGAGCTTTTACATGACAAATCTAGTGAGCTTAGTAATGATGAACATGCTAGTAGTCTTTATAGTCGAGAAGAGTCGAATGACAATGCTATGAAGGAGATTGAGCGTCTAACTAAAGAACTAAACACTCTTAAGTTAGCTCATGAAACAACTCAAGAAGATCATAGAGAGCTCCTAAGATCTCATGAGAAGCTACGCTTCGAGAAGCTCAATCTAGAGCAAGAACATGAGTTTCTAAAAGCTATCAATGACGATCTTCGAAAGAAGAGTTCTTCATATCTTGCCAAACGACTTCTCTTGTCTAATTTCTTGCCACCTATTAAAACTAAGCATGACAAGCATAAGAAAAATTCTTCATCTAGTAGTAACAATAATCATGCTAAATCAAATGTTGTTACTTCTAGTAGTTCTCTTGATTTCACTAACAATGTTTCAAGCCAAGTTTCACTTGAGCAAGAAAATAGTTTATTGAAAGGGATTATAGAGAAAGGTGTCTACAAGAGCCTTGCCGGAAGCAAGAGCTTTGAGGAAATTGTTCGCAAGCAAGGAAGACACCGGAAGAATCAAGGAATTGGTTTTGAGCGAAGGTTCAACGCCGAGGGTGTTGAATGGGAAGAAGGTCAATATCCCACTCCAAAGTTTGTTTCTCAAAAGGAGAAGTATGATCCTACTTCATCCAATGTGGAACAAGCTCAAGATGACCTTCCACCACAAGACCACAAGCTAAAAGGCAAGGACAAGCTTCAAGAGGAGATTGATGCATTCATTGAAGCACCCAAGGCCATGGTCAAGTGGGTTCCCAAGGAAACTTCAAGTTCTACTTGACAAGCTCAACTACTACCCCAAGGATTCCCATCAAGATGATGTGGATCCCAAGAAGAAGAACTAGAGAGTTCTTGAGGGTGACTCGCCAACATACTTCACTCACATTCATTTTGGCGAGAACTTGTGCAATCAACTTCCACATCTTGCACTAGTTCATGGAGTCACAAACCCTCATGTTGGTAAGTCAAGGGACAAGGTAATCATTGCTTTCATGGACATCATCTATTGTGTACTTCAATCTATGTCCATGGATATCCTTGTTTGTTCCTTGCGGGACTAACCCATGTAGGTATTGAAAGTGCCCGAATCCAAAGGATTGCTCCCAACTCTTGGTGATCTTCATCAACATTGAGCATCCACATCATCAACATCTACATGAAGTCTTCAACGACAACCCAAGGTTAGTTTGACCCTTTAAAAGGGGTTCTCACATCAAGGGGGAGCTTTGCTCTTAAGAATGAGCTAAAGCATCTTCTAATGATGTGAACACATTAATGCTTTATGGAAAAGTGGTAACCCCACTTGAGCTTAAACGATGAGTATGACCTATGATCAAATGTTCTCATTTGACTCCTAAGTCAATATACTCATATATAGATGACCTAGTCATCGCCAAATTGTGTGCTATAGCTAGAGTTTTGTTTGTGCATGTTTGACACATATTTCATTTGCTATCTTATTGTGTGAGCATGTTGGATGCATGATTTAATCCATTCAAGGACATCCATTTGTTGCTTTGGTCTTTTGGATTTTTTTTTGACCAAATGGATGGACAAGAATGCCTAAGTTCCTCCCTAGCTATCTATGCTTTCTTGTCTCAAACTCTATTCATGCTTATATCACAAACTTTGAACAAGACTTTTTTGGACAGCACCGAGTGAGGAGCACTCGGAGCCACCGATCCGTCAAAAGCCTAAATTCCAAAACTTTCTAAGTATTTTCGGTCAAACCAATATACTCAAATCGGACAGATCGAAATCACTTGGATTGATCTAGGTTTTCACCTCGGTGAAACCGAGTTACAATTTCGGCGTGATCAAGTGAGTAATCGCTTGCGATTAACCATCTCGGTCCCACCGAAGTTTTCCAACTCGGTCCCACCGACACCGAAGGGTATATATACCGAGGGCAGCGCGTTGATTCTTTCTTCATACCGCCTCGCCCCAAACCCTTAGCTGCCGTCGCCGTGGTCTCCGGATCGTCTCCGCTGTCGCTGGCGCCCTCGCCTTGCTGGT
The DNA here is from genome assembly GCA_021437245.1 of Aegilops speltoides. Classification (NCBI taxonomy): domain Eukaryota; kingdom Viridiplantae; phylum Streptophyta; class Magnoliopsida; order Poales; family Poaceae; genus Aegilops; species Aegilops speltoides. The sequence goes on along the minus strand of CM038146.1, from coordinate 94,629,806 downwards.
CTCCATCGCCGTCAGCGGTCTATCTCATCGCACCGTTGCGCCGTAGTGAAACTTCACCAAGTTGGGTGAGTTTGATCCTCTCGTGCTTCAACCTCGATTCAATGCACGATAGGTTTTGCCTAGTTTCTTGCCAAGTTTGAAATCTTCCTATCCAGCAGATTAGATCTTAGAACAAAATTGAGTGAAAATTTTAGGGTTAGGTTTCACGAACACATCTCGGTGTGACCGATTCTACATTCTCGGATCGACCGATTTGGCCTCTGGCCATCAGACCGCACTTTTCGGTGAAACCGAAGTTGTGCAAATCGGTAAGACCGAAGTGAGGATTTAGTGAAACCCTAGTGATCTCGGCTAGACCAAAGCCCATTTCGGTCCAACCGAAAGTGGTGTGAATGGTCTGTTTAGACACCAGATTCACGAATTTAAGACTCGGTCGACCAAATGCATTCTGTGAAAACCTAAAACTGAAGTTTGAACTCATTCTTTTGCAAAATCCTCTGCAGTTTGTGATAACTCTTCTATTACGCCTATACCTATTCTATTCACAGGTTGTCAGTCATGTCTGATGCAAGTGACAGCCAGAACAGGTCTGAATCACCAGTTGCAATTCCAGAGGCAGTTACAAGTCCTGAAGCAAGCAATTTTTCAGATGATGGAGAGAGGAGCACCCCAAGTGGTTTGCCTCCACTGCCACGAGGCCGGAAGAAGAGGAATTACGATGAGGAGGATTCGACTTTGTTGTCGATGAGGAGATCACATCCAAGCCTAAGAGGAAAGTGGTTGCCAAGGACTATCAAGGGCAACAGACAAAGAAAGGCACCAAGAAGGTGAAAAGTCCACAGTTGCAAAGAAGCTGAGCATGGAAGAAGAAACCTCCAAAGAAGATCAAGAAAACTTCCAAGAGGAAGAGGATAGTACATGATGAAGGCGATGATGATTACGATGAGGAAGCACCTCAGCCTCCTCGAAGCCAAAGTTGATGGGAGATGCCATCGAGGCGGGAGCACCCACAAAATCTAAGCCATCAGCTCCAGCAAAGGCAGCCCAAGCCAAACCTGCTGCCAAGCCAAAGAAAACAAGAAGAAATATTCCTGCTTGAGAGAAGAAGAAGGACAATGTGCCACTGCTGAATCGATGAAGAGGCACATGTATTGTTTGAAGCTCGCATGTAAACCGCCAGTTCATAATGATGCTCATCCTCGAGCTGAAAATATGAAGGAAAGGAAGGACAAAGGTCTCGAGCTATGGAGGCAAGTTGATCCATATGCCACCGGAGAAGGACATTTGTTGACTCAAGGTTCCACACCGAGAGCAACAAGATTTTTATGAGGCAGTGCTTATGGATAAGAAGCCAATTGTTCTTGACACAGATATGTAGGCGGAAATACATCGACAAAGTGAAGAGCACAGAGACTATTTCCCACATGTGCATGAAAGCTTCACTTTGCATGTGGAGTTGCGAGTTCGTTGGTCGAAGCTAACCGCTTGGAATGATGAGATGATCATGCGGTTCTATGCCACAAACACATTTCTATCCAGATGGCAGAATTGTGTGGATGACTGAAGGACAGAGATTCTCTTCAACAGTTGAAGAGTGGGCAGCATTGCTAAATGCTCCAGCATCAAGAGATGATGATGTTGATGTTTATGGAATTCCCAAGAAGAATCACGAGTCTATGAGGAACATGTACAATGAAGTACCAGACAAGGATGTTGAGATATGGAAGCTTGGATCAGTATATCATCTTCAGGCAGGTCTCCCAACCACTAACACCATTCTGAGGCACACTTTGATGCCCAAGTCAGGAGACCATCGCATGATAAGAGGCTACTCTATCAACATGCTGCATATTCGGATCGAAGACACCTTTTAAGGTGATGGACCCGATAGTTGAGACTATCAAGAGGATGACAGAGACTGAAGAGGTCATGTGGGTTTGCCCGCACATTCAGATGCTCATCAATGCCAAGTTTGGCATGGGCACCTACTTATTGGATAGACCCCACTTGCCACCGCAGCCTGAACATGAAGATAATGAAGTTGTGATGACCGAGGATGCTCCCACATCCGTCGAAGGACATGCAAAGTCTGAAGTCGCAAAACAAGCTAAAGCTGAGAAGGAAGAAGCAGCAAGCAGCAAAGAAAGCCCAAGAGCGTTGGAGAACAACTTCTTGAAGCCACTCGAGAGAATTGAACTACGCTGGCCAGCATAGTGCAATCTCGGGAGAGTCTTGAGAGGATAGTTGAAGACAAGTTCCATGCTCTGGATGTCAAGTCGATGAAGTGCAGTCACCGTCAACAAGCTTGAGGCGGACATTGAGGAAGCCAAGAGGGAGAAGGCAGAGCTCATGAGGAGATGGAAGATGATCTAGTCCAGGCGACTATGAGCAGCTGCTGCAGTGCCCACAAAGCCCAGATCATTTGCTATTCAAAGGCAGACCCCTGGCTACAAAGATCAAGACCTCCTACAGCTCCATCGGCCCAGCTTCACTCCAAAGTGTTCACACCTCCAGCTCCACAGACTTGGCAGAAGCCTTTGCAGATGCAGCTATCTCCACTCCATCGACGCAGACAGGAGCCGCCAGCAGAGTCCCTAGTGACGCTTAGCTCTATACCTTTCGAACTTTTTGGTAACTTGTTGCCAAAGGGGGAGAAATTGTATAGATCATAGGACTTCGAGAGAGAGAGTGCTCGTTTTTGCTCTTTCGTTTGCGGTTTTCCTTGAGATACTTTTGAGTTTTCCGAGACATTTCGTGTGTTTGATACTACATTTGTTCTATCTTTGATGAGTGCTTGATCATACTATGCTTAATGAGTGCTTAATGCTTATCATATTCTATCCATATCTTGTATGATCATTTACTCATGTCTTGGTGATTGGGTGCATGCTACTCATTCTTATCATTTTGTGCGCTCCACCAAGATGTATGTGACATGGAAGAGTGACCCATGATCCTAATCGATTGTGCATTTGCATTCAAACGCAAATCTTAAATAATGCACAAATTTAAGGGGAGCTCTTGCTTATCACATACTTCTCAAAGCGACGATGTTATTCATTGATTATATCATTTGTCGAAGCTTTGATCTATATGTTGTCATCAATTACCAAAAAGGGGGAGATTGAAAGTGCAACTAATCCCCGGGTGGTTTTGGTAATTAATAACAACATATATATCATTGAACTAATTATTTCTTGAGAATATTTCAGAAAGTTCATTGATATGGGTATGGCAATGACCGATGATGTGGACCCCTCAAAATGCTAAGGAAAACATTGGCAAAAGCTCAAGACTCCATTTTTGGTTTAGTGATCCAAGATCACATTGAGTCCATAGGAAAGCCAATACTATTAAAAGGGATGAGGTTATGATGATGATCTGGTTGCTCAAAGTGCTTAGTGATTTATCTCTCAAACTATCGCAATCTTTCACTCCAACATAAACTCATAAGTAATCTCAGTCCCACCGATTCCATAAACTCACCACACCGAGATGAACCACCTCACCATATACCCAAACCCTAGAAATTTGGATTTTCCGATTCCAAACTCGGTCATACGAAATTGGTGTTGCTAACCTTCAGAACATACGTCAGACTCAAATCGGTGTCACCGAGATGAGAAAGTCGGTCCCACCGAGATTGGCAAACCCTAGACTTTGGAAGAATCGGACTAACCGAGATTGTATTTTCGGTCCCACGAAAATCCCAACGCTCACAATATTTGAACTTTCGGTCTCACCGAGTTGTCAACTTCGGTCCGACCGAGATTGGTCAAATGTGTGTAACGGTTGGATTTTGTGTGGAGGCTATAAATACCCTCCACCTCCTCTTCATTCGTGGAGAGAGCCATCGAAAGAACTACCACTCCTACCTTACATTTTCGAGAAGAAAACTACCTACCCTTGTGTTGAGATCAAGTTGCTCCACTCCCACCATATGAAACTTGATTTCTAGCCTTCCCAAGTTGCTTTCCACTCAATCCTTCCTCCACCACAGCCAAATCGGTGAGGAGAGTTGAGTGTTGGGGAGATTATCATTTGAAGCACAAGAGCAAGGAGTTCATCATCACCAACACCATCTATTACCTTTTGGAGGGTGGTGCCTCCTAGATTGGTTAGGTGTCGCTTGGGAGCCTCCGTCAAGATGTGGAGTTGAACCAAGAAGTTTGTAAGGGCAAGGAGATCGCCTACTTCGTGAAGATCTACCCCGAGTAAGGCTAGTCCTCCGTGGACGTAGGCCATGATGGCATAGACAAGGTTGCTTCTTCGTGGACCCTTCGTGGGTGGAGCCCTCCGTGGACTCTCGCAGCCGTTACCCTCCGTGGGTTGAAGTCTCCATCAACGTGGATTGACGATAGCACCACCTATCGGAACCACGAGAAAAATCTCCGTGTCTCCAAATTGCGTTTGCTCTTCTCCACCTCTTATTTACTACATGTGCAATTTACTTTCCGCTGCCATCACTCTAGAATTGCATGTGTAGGGTGATACTTGACTTGCTCATCGTTGTGAACTTGCTAAAAACTTGTCCTAATCAAAAGGCTAAACTTTTAAGTTGTCAAGTAGTCTAATCACCCCCCTCTAGACATACTTCCGATCCTACAGGTACGTCGGAGGAGCTACGGGGGCCCCACGAGGCAGGGGGTGCACTCCAAGTTCCCTGGGTTGCTTTCCTTCCAAAAATAACTTCTCCAGTTGATTTCGTTTCGTTTTGACTCCGTCTGATATTCCTTTTCCTCGAAACACTAAAATAGGCATAAAACAACAAATCTGGGCTGGGCCTCCGGTTAATAGGTTAGTCCCAGAAATAATATAAAAGTGGATAATAAAGCCCAATATTGCCTAAAATAGTAGATAAAGTTGCATGGAACGATCAAAAATTATAGATACGTTGGAGACGTATCAATCATCCCCAAGGTTAATTCATGCTCGTCCTCGAGTAGGTAAATGATAAAAAAGAATTTTTGATGCCACTACAGGAATCAGCTACTTTGCCGTCCGCCAAGGCGGACCGCAAAGGCATGAATGGCGGACGGCAAAGGTCTTTGCCGTCCGCCACGGACGGCAAAAGTGGACGGCAAAGAAAGGGCCGGTAAAGAGCTACTTTGCCGTCTGCTTTTGGTGGTGGACGGCAAAGGGGCCTTTGCCATCAGCGGCTGACGGCAAAGGGCATGGCTCTTTGCCATCTGCTGGCAGACGGCAAAGGGCATGGCTCTTTGCCATCTGCCGGCAGACGACAAAGACTGCAGGCTCTTTGCCATCTGTTGGCAGATGGCAAAGAGATCAAATAGGCATTAATTCTGTTTCTTCTTATATCAATTCATTTTCATAGAAAATCAAACATACACACACACACACACACACACACACACACACACACACACACACACACACACACACACACACACACACACACACACACACACATATATATATATATATGCCCAATATAGCATATCCAACACGTATTACCAATACTCATGAACACATATATATCCAACACATGTTATCAATATATAGTCATGAACACATATATATCCAAAACATATCCATGAACACATATCCAACAAATATTACAAGGAATGGTCTAAAACTAAATATCTATTTTCCTAAAAACTATCTTATTACTAAGATCTTCTCTGGATCTTCTTCTTTTCTTCCAACCTGCATAACAAAAACACTAAGAAAGAGAGAATGGGTTAGGAGTAGAAATGTAGCATTTCACTTGGTGAAATGCAATGCTATAGGAACCAGTACTTGAGATCAAGATAATCTTAGTTAAGATCCTGATTTTCAAAGTGATCTTAATTAGAAAGCCAAATAGAGTAAACCAATACGAAAGAGCCAAAGGAGAGAACCAGCCAAGGACCCAATCAAGAAGCCACCACAATTAGCAGTTAGTTAAATGCCAACACAAAGACCACTATCAGTACTAGCTCCAGGAATTAAACCAACTAAAAACTAGTGATTAAAACCAAAGATTAGACTTCATCACCACAATCAGTTTTGTCCAGCGACAATAGGTACATGTCACTGTGCAACGCCAAAAACAAAGCTCCAGGAGGAGATATACATCACAACCAGCCAACCAGACCAAGTCCCAACACATCCAGCCACAAGCAGCTTAGAAGAGGTAACCATTAAGGAGAGGTACTGAAGACCTCAAGGTATACTTGAGGATTATGTGCTCGAACAACTGGAAGTGCCAAGGCTAGTTCATCATAGCACAGGGAGAGCCACATGTAAATTAAGCCTAAGAGAGGGGGGCTCAGACCAGCATCACTGCCCAAATCAGATGTAGTATCTATCTTATCAGTAGAAGACTAGGAAAGTAACAGCCAAAACCAAGTATAGCATCTGTTCATAGGCTATTAGAAAGAGACAAATAGGAATAGCCAAACCAAGTGGTATCTGTTCATATCAGTATTAGAAGTAAAATAACTACGAACAAGTGAGTATCTGTTCATGAGTAAAGTTACTGACCAAAGTAACAACTCCAGGATCAAATACATAGAACAGAGCAGTACAGGAGTATATATACTTCACAAATACACATCGATGGTCACTGACCAAAACCCTGACACAGCAAGAATCCATCACAGAGAGCTCCAATACAAGTTGATGCTCATCTACATCAGCTAACCACAGCTAATAGAGCCTCACATCCAACAAGATCAAATGCTATAGCTATGCGTTAGAGAGATCAGGAGGGGAGCAAGGACAAGCTCACCAAGAGGAGTTGTAGCCGAAGCAGGATGCAGCCACACCATCACTATGGTGTGACCAACATCACAACCAACACCACCATAACAAGTCGGAGCTTGCCAGAGAGCACCACAACGGCGGCGCCAGCGAGAGCACGGGCACGAAGGCGCCAACCAGGGGCACCGCAGCACGGAGACGCCACCCAGGGGCACCACCGTGCCACGGCACATCCAACACTGCCGGAGGATCCTCACGGCGACCGAACCTAAGTGCACATCCAGCAATCGACAGTACTAAGCCACAGACAGAGCAAGTGAGCAGGCACGGAAAAAATAGGGTGGAGGAGCAGGACTCACGCGCGCTCGAGCTCGTCGGTATCGGGATCTCCGGTTGCAGCCGCGGCGAGCCAGAGCAGCGCCACCGCGCAGATCCCGGGCTCACTGGCGCCCATCCCGCCTCCCACCGGCCTCAGATCTCCCATGGCGGGCGGGCGAGGAGCTCGGTGCTCAGCTCCCATGGCGGAGGCGGATCTCGAGGTCGGGCGACCGGCGACGAGGCTTCATGGTGGGCGGCGAGATTGTGGGAGGTGGCAGCGCGCGCGCGGCGCGCGGCAAGACGAGGCGCGGGGCTCTGGGGTCCGGTGAGGTGGCATGCACTGCACCGGGAGGAGGCGAGGTGGTGCATGCTGGGTCGAGGAAGGCGGGTCGGGAGGCTCTTGGCTGTGGGGCGGGCGTCGTCGAATCTCGCCGGAATCGGCCGGCGTAGCTTCTCGCGGGAGGGAGAGGGAGAGACGAGCGGGAGAGAGGGATAGGGGTGGGGCAGAGAGATAGGGGCGGAGAGAGAGGGGATAGAGATAGAGGAGGTGGGGCAACGGTTTTTTTACCGCAAAAAAAAGATAGCCCCTTCTTTGCCGTCCGCCAGCAGATGGCAAAGAATCTTTGCCGTCCACGAGCAGACGACAAAGAGTGGGGGTTGACCGTTGCAGTATACAGGCATCCGGTGGCACCTCTTTGCCATCCGCTGACAGATGGAAAAGATTCTTTGCCATCTGCCAGCTGACGGCAAAGAAATGACAGATGGCAAAGACCTTCTTTGCCGTCTGCCAGTTCTTTGCCATCTGTTGTTTGGTAGCTAATGGCAAAGACCTTCTTTGCCGTCCGCAAGCAGACGGCAAAGATCTGGCTGACGGCAAAATCCCTGATTCCAGTAGTGTGCGGAGTGATACTTTGGCATAATTTCAGTGTAAATCTTCTTAATTGTGATATGAATATTCAGATCCGAAAGATTCAAGACAAATGTTCATATTGACACAAAAATAATAATACTTCAAGCATACTAATCAAAGCAATCATGTCTTCTCAAAATAGCATGGCAAAAGAAATATTATCCCTACAAAATCATATAGTTAGGTCATGCTTCATTTTCTTCACACAAAGATGTTCCCAACTTCTATACCCCCGATGACAAGCCAAGCAATTGTTTCATACTCAAATAATCTCAAACTTTTTCAACCTTCACGCAATACATGAGCGCGAGCCATGGATATAGCACTATGGGTGGAATAGAATATGATGATGGGGATTGTGTGGAGAAGACAAAAAAGGAGAAAGTCTCACATTGACGAGGATAATAAATGGGCTATGGAGATGCCCATTAATTGATGTCAACATGAGGAGTAGGGATTGCCATGCAACGGATGCACTAGAGCTATGAATGCTCAACAAAAGAAAACTAGTGGGTGTGCATCCAACTTGCTTGCTCATGAAGACCTAGGGCATTTGAGGAAGCCCATCGCAGGAATATACAAGCCAAGTTCTATAATGAAAAATTCCCACTAGTATAAAAAGATAACTTATGAGACTCACTACATGAAGAACAAGGTGCTACTTTGAAGCACAATATATGAGACTCACTATATGAAGAACAAGGTGCTACTTTGAAGCACAAGTGTGGAAAAAGAGATAGTAGCATTGCCCTTTTTATTTATTTTCTTTTTTTGTGCCTTTCTTTTTTTGGCCTTTCTTTTTTTTGATGGGGCAATGCTCTAATAATGATGATCATCACACTTCTATTGATTACAACATAAGGATTACAACTCGAAACTTAGAACAAGATATGACTCTATATGAATGCCTCCGGCGGTGTACCGGGATGGTGAAATGAATCAAGAGTGACATGTATGAAAAATAATGCATGGTGGCTTTGCCACAAATACTATGTCAACTACATGATCATGCAATGGCAATATGACAAAAGTAAAGTATGTCATGATGATGATGAACGGAATGATGGAAAGTTGCATGGCAATATATCTCGGAATGGCTATGGAAATGCCATAATAGGTAGGTATGGTGGTTGTTTTGAGGAAGATATAAGGAGGTTTATGTGTGATAGAGCGTATCATATCACGGGGTTTGGATGCACCGGTGAAGTTTGCACCAACTCTCAAGGTGAGAAAGGGCAATGCACGGTACCGAAGAGGCTAGCAAAGGCGGAAAGGTGAGAGTGCGTATAATCCATGGACTCAACATTAGTCAAAAGAACTCATATACTTATTGCAAAAATTTAGAAGTCATCAAAAACCAAGTACTACGCACATGCTCCTAGGGGGATAGATTGGTAGGAAAAGACCATCGCTCGTCCCCGACCGCCACTCATAAGGATGCACAAGCCAGGTACACTTCATGTTTCAAATTTGTTACACAACTTTAACCATACGTGCATGCTACGGGACTTGCTAACTTCAACACAAGCATTCTTTAAATTCATAATCACCCAACTAGCATGACTTTAATATCACTACCTCCATATCTCAAAACAATTATCAAGCATCAAACTTTTCTTAGTATTCAACACACTCATAAGAATTCTTACAAATCTTTTATGCTTAGCATATTAGGATTTTAAGAAAATTACCATGCTATTTAAGACTCTCAAAATAATCTAAGTGAAGTATTAGAGTTCATCTATTTATTCAAAATAAAACTACCACCATGCTCTAAAAGACATAAGTGAAGTACTAGAGCAATAACAAAAACTACTCCGAAAGATAAAAGTGAAGATCAATGAGTAGTCGAACAATTATGCAAATATGTGAAGACTCTCCCATTTAATAATTTCAGATCTTGATACTTTATTCAAACAGCAATCAAAGCTAAATAAAACTACATTGCAAGGATAGCACAACTCATGTGAAGAAGCAAAAACTTAGGCTCAACCGATACTAACCGATAGTTGTTGAAGAAGAAAGGTGGGATGCCTACCGGGGCATCCCCAAGATTAGATGCTTGAGACTTATTGAAATATTATCTTGGGGTGCCTTGGGCATCTCCAAGCTTGAACTTTTGTGTATCCTTAATTCATCTCATATCATGGTTTCTCTTTTTATCAAAAGCTTCATCCACAACAAACTCAACAAGAACTCGTGAGATAGGTTAGTATAAACCAATGCAAAACCTTATCATTTTCTACTGTAACAAATCACTAACATTATTATTCAACATTGAAAACTAAATTCCTCTGCATATTTAATACTCCTATCCTCAAATAGAATCATTAAACAGACAAACATATGCAAACAACGCAAACATAACAGCAATCTGTCAAAACAGTACAGTCTGTAAAGAATGCAGGAGTATCAATACTTCCCTAACTCCAAAAATTATGAACTAAAATTACCACTGTAGTAAATTTATCATATCTCATTATACAAAAAGTTTCAACATTATATCATGCTCTGAATTTTCTAGGGAATTTTTGCAACAGCGGTAAACTTTCTGTTTTCAAACAGCAACATGCATACTAGCAAAATAAGCATGGCAAAGGCTATCCTTGACTTTTTTATTGAAACTAAAGGTGCAAAACATTAATCTAATTAACAGCAAGCAAATACTAACAAAATAAAATGACGCTCCAAGCAAAACACATATCATGTGGTGAATAAAAATATAGCTCCAAGTAAAGTTACCGATGAAGCGAAGATTTAAAGAGGGATGCCTTCCGGGGCATCCCCAAGCTTAGGCTCTTGGTTATCCTTGAATATTACCTTGGGGTGCCTTGGGCATCCCCAAGCTTAGGCTCTTGCCACTCCTTATTCCATAGTCCATCGAATCTTTACCCAAAACTTGAAAACTTCACAACACAAAACTCAACAGAAAACTCGTAAGCTCCGTTAGTATAAGAAAATAAAACAACCACTTAGGTACTGTAATGAACTCATTCTAAATTCATATTGTTATAATATCTACTGTACTCCAACTTATCTATGGTTCATACCCTCCGATACTACTCATAGATTCATCAAAATAAGCAAATAACACATAGTAAACAGAATCTGTCAAAAACAGAACAGTCTGTAGTAATCTGTATTAAACGTATACTTCTGGAAGTCGAAAACTTCTACCAAATTAGGAAGTCCTAAGAAATTTGTGGACCAATCCATAGCCAAAAGAATCAGATCAGAAGCGTTTCTGTGAATTAACAAAACTAATTTACTGGGTGAAAAAGTTTCTGATTTTCGGCAGGATCAACACAACTATCACCATAAGCTATCCTAAAGGTCTTACTTGGAACTTTATTGAAACAAAAGCTATAAAACATGATTAATACAGTAGCATAATCATGTGGACACACAAAAACAGTAAGGATAAATATTGGGTTGTCTCCCAACAAGCGCTTTTCTTTAATGCCTTTCTAGCTAGGCATGATGATGACAATGATGCTCACATAAAAGATAAGAATTGAAACATAACGGGAGCATCACGAAGCATATGACTAGCAAATTTAAGTCTAACCCACTTCCTATTCATAGGGATTTTGTGATCAAACAACTTATGGGAACAATAATTAACAAGCATAGGAAGATAAAACAAGCATAACTTCAAGATTTTAAGCACATAGAGAGGAAACTTGATATTATTGCAATTCCTACAAGCATATATTCCTCCCTCATAATAATTTTCAGTAGCATCATGAACGAATTTAACAATATAGACAGCACCTAAAGCATTCTTTTCATGATCTACTAGCATAGAAATTTTATTACTCTCCTCATAAGCAAAATTCTTCTCATAAATAGTAGTGGGAGCAAACTCAACAAAATGACTATCATATGATTGAAAATTAAGATCAGGATGACAAGTTTCATGGTTATCATTATTCTTTAAAGCATACGTGTCATCACAATAATCATCATAGATAGGAGGCATACTTTCATCATAGTAAATTTGCTCATCAAAGCTTGGGGGACAAAAAATATCATCTTCATCAAACATAGCTTCCCCAAGCTTGTGGCTTTGCATATCATTAGCATCATGGACATTCAAGGAATTCATACTAACAACATTGCAATCATGCTCATCATTCACATATTTTATGCCAAGAATTCTATGTAATTCTTCTTCTACTACTTGAGCACAATTTTCCTTTCCATCATTCTCACGAAAGATATTAAAAAGGTGAAGCGTATGAGTCAAACTCAATTCCATTTTTTTGTAATTTTCTTTTATAAACTAGACTAGTGCTAAAACAAGAAACAAAAAGATTCGATTGCAAGATCTAAAGGTATACCTTCAAGCACTCACCTCCCCGGCAACGGCGCCAGAAAAGAGCTTGATGTCTACTACACAACCTTCTTCTTGTAGACGTTGTTGGGCCTGCAAGTGCACAGGTTTGTAGGACAGTAGCAAATTTCCCTCAAGTGGATGACCTAAGGTTTATCAATCCGTAGGAGGCGTAGGATGAGGATGGTCTCTCTCAAACAACCCTGCAACCAAATAACAAAGAGTCTCCTGTGTCCCCAACACACCCAATACAATGGTAAGTTCTATAGGTGCACTAGTTCGGCGAAGAGATGGTGATACAAGTGCAAAATAGATAGTAGATATGGGTATTTGTAATCTGAAATAATAAAAACAGCAAGGTAACTAATGATAAAGTGAGCGTAAACGGTATTGCAATGATAGGAAACAAGGCCTAGGGTTCATACTTTCACTAGTGCAAGTTCTCTCAACAATAATAACATAGATAGATCATATAACAAGCCCTCAACAGGCAACAAGGAGTCACTCCAAAGCCACTAATAGCGGAGAACAAACGTAGAGATTATGGTCAGGTACGAAACCACCTCAAAGCTATTCTTTCGGATCGATCTATAAAAGAGTTCGTACTAGAATAACACCTTAAGATACAAATCAACCAAAACCCTAATGTCACCTAGATACTCCATTGTCACCTCAAGTATCCGTGGGCATGATTATACGATATGCATCACACAATCTCAGATTCATCCAACCAACATAAAAGTACTTCAAAGAGTGCCCCAAAGTTTCTATTGGAGAGTCAAGAACGTGTGCCAACCCCTATGCATAGGTTCCCAATGTCACGAAACCCGCAAGTTGATCACCAAAACATACATCAAGTGGCACATGATATCCCATTGTCACCACAGATAATCACGGCAAGACATACATCAAGTGTTCTCATAAAAGACTCAATCCGATAAGATAACTTCAAAGGGGAAACTCAATTCATCACAAGAGAGTAGAGGGGGAGAAACATCATAAGATCCAACTACAATAGCAAAGCTCGGGATACATCAAGATCGTTCCATAGAGGAACACGAGAGAGAACACGAGAGAGAGAGAGAGAGAGAGATCAAACACATAGCTACTGGTACATACCCTCAGCCCCGAAGGTGAACTACTCCCTCCTCGTCATGGATAGCGCCGGGATGATGAAGATGGCCACGGTGATGGGTTCCCCCTCGGTGAGGTGCGGAAAGGGCTCCGAGAGGTTTTGGTGGCTCTGAGGCTTGCGGCTAAACTCCCGATCTATCTTATGTTCGGAAGTTTTAGGGTACAAGAGTATATATGGGTGTAGGGGGTACGTCGGAGGAGCTACGGGGGCCCCACGAGGCAGGGGGCGCGCCCGGGTGGGGGGGGGGGGGGGCGCACCCCCCACCCTCATGGGAAGCCCGTATCTCCCCTGACATGCACTCTAAGTTCCCTGGGTTGCTTTCCTTCCAAAAATAACTTCTCCAGTTGATTTCGTTCCGTTTTGACTCCGTGTGATATTCATTTTCCTCGAAACACTGAAATAGGCATAAAACATCAAATCTGGGCTGGGCCTCCGGTTAATAGGTTAGTCCCAAAAATAATATAGAAGTGGATAATAAAGCCCAATATTGCCTAAAACAGTAGATAAAGTAGCATGGAGAAATCAAAAATTATAGATACGTTGGAGACGTATCACCTCTCGCAAGCATCCGCAACTACGAGAAAAGTATTAAGAATAAATTCTAACCATAGCATTAAACTTTTGGATCCAATCGGTCCCTTACAGAATAGCGCATAAACTGGGGTTTAAGCTTCTGTCACTCTCGCAATCCACCATCTAATACCTACTCCACAATACATTCCCTTAGGCCCAAATATGGTGAAGTGTCATGTAGTCGACGTTCACATGACACCACTAAGAGAATGACAACATACATATCATCAAAATATCGAACACATATCAAGTTCACATGATTACTTCAACATGATTTCCCCCGTGACCTCAAGAACCAAAGTAACTACTCACAAATGATAAATATGCTAAATATCAGAGGGGTGTTAAATAGCATAATGGATCTGAACATATAATCTTCCACCAAATAAACCATATAGTAATCAACTACAAGATGTAATCAACACTACTAGTCACCCACAGGCACCAATCTATAGTTTAGATACAAAGATTGAACACAAGAGATGAACTAGGGTTTGAGAGGAGTTGGTGCTATTCAAGATGTTGATGAAGATAGCCCTCCCCAAGATGGGAGAGTTGTTGGTGATGATGATGACGATGATTTCCCCCTCCGGGAGGGAAGTTCCCTTGGCGGAATAACTCTGCCGGAGGGCAAAAGTGCTCTTGCCCAAGTTCCGCCTCGAGGCGGCGGCTCTTCGTCCCGAATGTCCTCCCCGTATTTTTTCTAGGTCAAAATGACTTATATACCAGAAGATGGGCACCGGAGGTGGGCCGAGGAGGGCAGCACCCAGCAGGGCGCGCCTGGGCCTCCTGGCGCGTCCAGGTGGGTTGTTCCCACCTGGTGGCCCCCTCTGGTACTTATTGGCTCCAATAATTCTTAAATATTCCATAAAAAATCCTTGGGAAGTTTCACCTCATTTGGAGTTGTGCAGCATAGGTAGCTTGACGTAGCTTTTTCAGGTCCAGATTTCTAGCTGCCAGAATTCCCCCCTTTGTGCATACCATGTATATTATGAGAGAAAAGACATTAGAATTACTCCAAAAAGCATTATTATACAATAAAACAACATAAATAACCGTAGTAAAACATGATGCAAAATGGACGTATCAACTCCCCCAAGCTTAGACTTCGCTTGTCCTCAAGCGAAAACCAAAATTGAAAAACATGTCCAGATGCTTAGAGAGAGAGGTGTCGATAAAAACAAAAATACAGACATAGAAGCATCATGTGACTTATTATAACAACAACAAACTTTAACATAATACTTTTATCATAGAACTTTTATCATAGACTTCTCGTGAAGTGACAATTCATCACAACATCGAAGTATAAAGCATAAAATCTATTGGAAACCAACAAACTATGTTCTTAGTCAACTTTGCAACTAAAATTCATCATCTTTTCAGGAAGGGTCACATATCTGAGCCTTTAGGCAAGTCCACATACTCAACCATCATTTAGTCTTCTATGATTTTTAACACTCACCGCGTACACATGAGCAAAACGTTTCAACCAGACACATAGAAATATAGGGGCTTATAGTTTCGCCTCCCAACACACTCACCTCAAGGATGATGTCAACAATAATAACTCATGCTACCCATATTCAACTGGATATATGTGCCTAGATCTTTCCTCACCACATGATGCTTGCCAAAGCAGAAAAATAAAAGGGATAGAGAGAATTTTTTTGACTCTTGCATGAAAGTAAATACATAAAAGTAAAAGATAGGCCCTTCGCAGAGGGAAGCAGAGGTTGCCATGCTCTTTTTGTTTGTATGCTCAACGCCTTAGTGCAAGAGAACGTCACGTTATATTGCCCCCTGTGATGGCAACCTTTATTATGCTGGCTGTCACTTTTATTCTTCACCATCACAAGTTCATACAACGCTTTATTTTCCCTTACACTAAATCATCTCACATATTTATAAGCAATTTTTATTGCCCTTTTTGCACCGATGACAACTTACTTGAAGGATCTGACTCAATGCATAGGTAGGTATGGTGAACTCTCAAACAAGATTGGGTTTAAGGGTTTTGGATGCAAAAGTAGTATCTCTACTTAGTGCGGAGTCTTTGGCTAGCAAAGATAGGGGCAAACACCACATGTTAAAGGATCTATGACAATATAACTTCTAGAATATGAACAAACTTAAATCATTAAGGTGTCTTGCTTGTCCAATGTCAACAAGTGTGGCATATAATATTTTGATGGGTGCTCAAAACCATGGTAGTATATTTATATGTGAATCTTCTCTTCCCTTATTAATTCTTTCATGAGTTGCAACATTGACCAATGCTATGTTTGTCAATCTACAATAAAATTTTCTACTTATACGTTTCCTTGTGTAATTTCATCACGTACCATAAGATTAGCATATGATGTTTTCTTTTATTTCCTTTCTTTTTATTGCAACAAGAAAGTAAAGAAGGCAAAACTCAAACTAAATCTTATTATATATCTCGCACATGATTACAAAGATTGATCACTAAGCAAACTCACAAAAAGAAAGGATCAAACTAAACTTTTATTCATCTAATAGAAAAATATAACCATGGATCAAACTAAGAAAGTAAAGGCAAAAGATAGTGGAGATAATACGATACTGGGGCACCTACCCCAAGCTTGGCGAAAGCCAAGGGGAGTGCCCATACCCGATACTCAGTTTTCTTTTGGTGGTGAAGAAGAAGGAGGTGGTGACGAAGTAGAAGCAATCTTGTCTAATACATCTCTGAGCATATCTCTTAAGCTGTGAATCTCTCGAAGAGCTTGATGGAGCAGCTCAGTGTTCTTCTCTACTTCGGCCATGATATGCTTATTTTCCGGACCCCAAGAGTTTGTCCCTGCATCACTTTCTCTTGGACGAGATATGTCCCAATTGGACGGTATATGCACATGAGGAGTGTTTTCAAACCCATAATTATGAATCAAATTATGAAAATTGTTTTGATGTAACCTGTGTAGAGGCCTCCTTGTAGGGAGTTCTTCCTGATCTCTTGGGCCCTCTTGATTTTGTAGGAACCTCATGGCTTGATGGGGGTTAGGATGAGTGGATATACCAGCTAGGGTCCCTCTCTCAGAAGCCGGAGGGTGAATTCTGAATGAGTCCCCCTCATCTTCCTCCATAATGATCTCCTCAAATTCCTCCCCTCTTGATTCTACCTAAAGCAACCAAGCTTCGCCTTCTTCAGTGTTGGAGGAGGGAGAAGACATGATGCCTGGCTCAACAGATCTGACAGAAAACAGCAGAAAAGAAAATGGGAGATTTCTCCGCGATACGGAGGTTAACAGGTTCGGGTGGTATATATAGATTTTTTTTATCTTGGGGAACAAGCAGAACGGAAGAAAAACGGAGTCCGGAAAGTACCTGCAGTGGGCACAACCCACCTAGGGCACCAGGCATGCCTGGCGCGCCCTGGTGTATCGTGCCCACCAGGGTCACTTTCCTAGAAGTTTCTTATTTTCCTAATTTTCTATATATTCCAAAACAGTCAAAAAATACTTTTGCGGATTTTTTGGAGTCCGTTTACTTACCGTATCACGTACCTCCCTTTTTTCATTATTCTGGAGTGTTCCGGAAGGTTTTCTTTATGTGTTCTTCTAGTGTCAAAGTTTGGATAATATTGCTTTCAACATTAATGGGCATACCTGAGATATAGTGTTTTATACGTTGCCGATTGACAACCTTCGGGTTAGTGCCTTCGGCATTATTTATTTTGATAGCTCCGGACCGATAGACCTCCTCGATAACATAGAGTCATTCCCACTTGGAGAGGAGTTTTCCTGCAAAGAATCTGAAACGACAGTTGTACAAAAGAACATATTCTCCAACTTTGAACTCACGCTTTTGGATTCTTTTGTCATGCCATCTTTTTACTTTTTCTTTGAATAACTTAGCATTTTCATAAGCCTAGGTTCTCCATTCATCTAAAGAGCTAATATCAAATAACCTCTTTTCACCAGCAAGTTTGAAGTCATAATTAAGTTCTTTAATTGCTCAATATGCTTTATGCTCTAACTCAAGAGGCAAATGAAAAGCTTTTCCATAAACTATTTTATATGGAGACATACCCATATGATTTTTATAAGCTGTTCTATAAGCCCAAAGTGCATCATCTAATTTCTTAGACCAATTCTTTCGGGACCTATTGATAGTCTTTTGTAAGATTAGTTTTATTTCTCTATTGCTAAGTTCAAGTTGACCACTAGACTGAGAATGATAAGGTGATGCAATTCTATGGTTAACACCATACTTAGCAAGAATTTTACAGAAAGCACCATGAATAAAGTGTGAACCACCATCAGGCATTAAGTATCTAGCGACTCCAAACCTTGGGAAAATAACTTCCTTAAGCATTTTAATAGAGGTGTTGTGATCGGCACTACTGGTTGGAATAACTTCTACCCACATAGTAACATAACTAATAGCAACCAAAATATGTGTATAACCATTAGAGGAAGGAAAGGGTCCCATGAAATCAAATCCCAAACATCAAATGGTTCAATAGCAAGTGAATAATTCATGGGCATTTCTTGACGCTTACCGGTATTACCTATTCTTTGGCATTCATCACCAGACGAGACCAACTTACGGGCATATTTGAAGAGAGTAGGCCAATAAAAACTAGATTGCAATAACTTGTGAGCGGTTCTGTCTCCCGCGTGATGTCCTCCATAAGCTTCAGAATCACATTTTCATAGGATTTGTTCCTGTTCATGCTCAGGTACACAACATCTAATAATACCATCTACCCCTTCTTTATAAAGATGTGGGTCATCCCAAAAGTAATGTCTTAAATCATAGAAGAATTTTTTTATTTTGTTGGTATGTGAAGCTAGATGGTATGTATTTAGCAACAATATAATTAGCATAGTCAGCATACCAAGGTGTACTATTACAAACATTTGTTGCAGCTAGTTGTTCATCAGGAAAGCTATCATTAATTGGTTGTGGGTCATCAAGAATATTTTCAAGCCTAGACAAGTTATCAGCTACGGGGTTCTCTGCTCCTTTCCTATCAGTGATATGCTAATCAAATTCTTGTAGCAAAAGAACCCACCTAATGAGTCTAGGTTTAGCATCTTTCTTTTCCATAAGATATTTTATAGCGGTGTGAACAGTCACTTTAGAATCAACAATGTAAGATCTAAATTTATCACAAGCAAACACCACTGCTGAGAATTCTTTTTCAGTAGTAGCATAATTTCGTTGAGCATTGTCTAGAGTTTTACTAGCATAATGGATAACATTCAGTTTCTTATCAACTCTTTGTCTTAGAACAGCACCAACAGCAAAATCACTAGCATCACACATAATATCAAAAGGAAAGTTCCAATCAGGTGGTTGAACAACAGGTGCAGTAATTAAGGCTTTCTTTAGTGTTTCAAAGGCTTCCATACAATCATCATCAAACACAAAGGTAATATCCTTTTGCAAAAGATTCGTAAGAGGCCTAGAAATTTTAGAAAAGTCTTTGATAAACCTCCTATAGAAACCAACATGACCAAGGAAACTACGAATACCTTTGATATCTTTAGGACATGGCATTTTGTTAATTGCATCAACCTTGGCTTTGTCCACCTCAATGCCTCTTTGAGAAATTTTATGGCCCAAAACAATTCCTTTGTTAACCATGAAGTGGCACTTCTCCCAATTCAAGACAAGATTTGTTTGTTCACATCTCTGCAAAAATCGATCAAGATTGCTTAACAATCATCAAAAGACTTCCCATAAACGGAGAAGTCATCCATGAAACCTTAACAATCCTTTCAAAAAAAAATCAGATAAGATAGCGGTCATACATCTTTGAAAGGTAGCAGGTGCATTACATAGACCAAAAGGCATACGTCTATAAGTGAAAGTTCCAAAAGGACAAGTAAAAGTGGTCTTTTCTTGATCAGATTGTATAACAGGTATTTGTGAAAAGCCAGAGTATCCATCAAGGAAGCAAAAATGTGTGTGCTTAGATAATCTTTCTAACATTTGATCGATAAAAGGCAGAGGGTAATGATCTTTTCTTGTTTCTTTGTTTAATTTTCTATAATCAATTACTATCCTATAGCCTGTGACAATTCTTTGTTGAATGAGTTCATTCTTATCATTAGGAATAACAGTAATAACACCCTTCTTAGGGAGACAATGAATAGGACTTCCCCACCTACTATCAGTTATAGGATAGATAATACCTGCTTCCAGAAGTTTCAATATTTCCGTTCTTACCACTTCTTTCATCTTCGGATTTAACCGACGTTGGTGATCAACAACGGGCTTAGCATCAGGTTCTATATTAATCTTGTGCTGGCATAGAGTGGGACTAATGCCCTTAAGATCATCAAGAGTATATCCAATAGCAGCCTTGTGCTTCCTTAGAACTTTCAATAATCTTTCTTCTTCATGTTCTGAAATGTTAGCACTAATAATAACACGATATATCTTTTTCTCATCAAGATAAGCATACTTCAAAGTGTCTGGCAATTGTTTTAATTCAAACATAGGGTCACCATTAGGTGGAGGAGGACCTCCTAGAGTTTCAATAGGCAAATTATGTTTAAGCAGAGGTTGTTGTTTGAAAAAGATTCTATCTATTTCATTTCTTTCACCCATATGCAAATCAGTTTCATGGTCTAGCAAATATTGTTCCAAAGGATTAGTAGGAGGCACAACAATAGCAGAAAGACCAATAATTTCATCCTTACTAGGCAAATCTTTCTTATGAGGTTGTCTACTAAACTTGCAAAAATTAAATTCATGAGATTCATCACCAAGGCTAACACCGATAATTTGTTTCTCACAA
This sequence comes from Aegilops speltoides, assembly GCA_021437245.1. Taxonomy (NCBI): domain Eukaryota; kingdom Viridiplantae; phylum Streptophyta; class Magnoliopsida; order Poales; family Poaceae; genus Aegilops; species Aegilops speltoides. The sequence goes on along the minus strand of CM038146.1, from coordinate 94,609,054 downwards.
TCTATTTTAGCATTGATGGTGTTCAAGAAAGGTCTACCAAAAATAATGGGACAAAAGTCTTCTTGTGGGGAGCTAAGAACAAGAAAATCAGTAGGGTATTTTATTTTCCCACACAAGACTTCAACATCTCTTAGAATCCCAATTGGTGATATAGTATCTCTATTAGCAAATTTAATAGTGACATCTATGCCTTCTATTTCAGCAGGTGCTATTTCATCTCTAATTTCTTGATATAAGGAGAAAGGAATAGCACTCACACTAGCACCAACACTACTAGGAAAAGGGCTATAGAGGAAATGGACACTAATGACGCACCAGACATGTGGTGCACCACTACTATATACTAATGACGCACCATGTGTTGGTGCGCCATTAGTGTCCAAATACTAATGGCGCACCACATCCATGGTGCGCCATTAGTAACAATGTTTTTTCAAAACTAGTAATGGCGCACCAGGGGATAGTGCGCCATTACTAGTTAAACTAGTAATGGCGCACCACATCCACGGTGCGCCATTAGTAAAAAAAATCATTTTTTTATTTTTTTTCAAAAGTTGTAATGGTGCACCAGGGGATAGTGCGCCATTACTAGTTAAACTAGTAATGGCGCACCACATCCACGGTGCGCCACTAGTAATTTTTTTTCAATTTTTTTTCAATTTTTTTATGTTTTCTCAAAACTAGTAATGGAGCACCGTGGGAGTGGTGCGCCATTACTAGTTCAACTAATAATGGTGCACCACTCCCACGGTGCGCCATTACTAACTTGGCCCAAAAATTCCCCCGAATGCCCCCAGTGGACTGCCTTTTCAGTTTAAAAAATAAATAAAAGAAAATGATGAAAATGTCAAAAAAATAAAAGAAAATAAGTTTCCCATGTGATATGTGGTCTAGTTGTTGGGAAAATTTACAAATATGAATTTCGACTTTATTTGCAAAATCTCTCTGGAATTTGTAAAATGGGCATAACTTTTGCATACGAACTCGGATTAAATAGTTTTCTATATGAAAATCATCTACTGGAAAAGTTACATCCGAATTTAATCGGGGGAACCTCGTTAAACATTTTTAAAATCCTCAAAAACCTAACAAAAAAAAAGTTACGGGGCTTTTAAGATCTGGAGGCAAAAAAATTCAAAAATTTCAAACTTACTAGTGGCGCACCGTTTGCTAGGTGCGCCACTAGTAACAGAAAAAAAAAATTAGTTTTGATTTTTTTTCGGGAATTTTTTTTCAAAATATGATACGTAATATGAACGGAAGTTTGAAATATTTTTTCAAAATTTCATCACACTCATGAACATGAACATAGTCCTAGACATCAACAAGGTTTAATAGGATTGATATGCTGGATATATCAACAAGTGCCTCTGAAGTGAGCTGGTGCTGGGGTTGGATAGAACTCTGAAGTTAAGAGTGCTTGGGCTGGAGTACTGTGAGGATGGGTGACCTTTCGGGAAGTTTGACCACGGAGTGCGATTTGACTCGAGATTAAGCCATAGTGACCCGAGATTAAGAAAAAATTAAAAGAAAAATTGAATTTTTTTATTACTAATGGCGCACTTCTATGTGGTGTGCCATTACTAAGTCAGATAGTAATGGCGCACCTCTAGGCATACTAATGGCGCACCAGTGGTGCGCCATTAGTAAAAAATACTAGTGGCGTGGTACTAGTGGCGCACCAGTAATGCCCCATTAGTACGCAAAACTGGTGCGCCACTAGTAGGCCTTTTCCTAGCAGTGCTAGGTCACATAACCCATGATAATAGTAAGCTCCTATCTTAACTGAGACAACAGGCATGCCAACAACTGGTCTATTTTTATCTTTCCCTTCAGGTTTGGCAATTCTAGAAGCTTCACCACAAAAGTAAATAACATGCCCATCAATATTATCAACTAAGAGATCTTTAACCATAGCAACACTAGGGTCAACTCTAATTTGTTCACATAGTTTGGGTGTTCTAACATAACTTTTCTTAACCACAGTTGAAGCTTTCGCATGTTCCTTCATCCTAACAGGAAAAGGTGGTTTTTCAATATAAGCTGTGGGAACAACTGGATCAACATTGTAAATGATAGTTTCTTCTTTAGCTTTTACCGGTTCTTTAATTTCCTCTTTAATTGGTGGGTGATATTTAAACCACTTCTCCTTAGGGAGATCAACATGAGTAGCAAAAGATTCATAGAAGGAAGCTACTATCTCAGAGTCAAGTCCATATTTAGTGCTAAACTTTTGAAAAGCATCGGTACTCATAAAAGATTTAACACAATCAAACTTAGGTTCAATACCCGACTCTTTACCTTCGACGAGTTCCCAATCTTCAGAGTTGCATTTAATTCTTTCTAAAATATCCCACCGGAATTCAATGGTCTTCTTCATAAAAGAACCAGTACAAGAAGTATCGAGCATGGTTTGATCATTATGAGAAAGCCGAGCATAAAAGTTCTGAATAATAATTTCTCTTGAGAGCTCATGATTGGGGCATGAATATAACATTGACTTAAGACTCCCCCAAGCTAGAGTGATACTTTCTCCTTCACGAGGCCGAAAATTATATATATAATTCCGATCACAATGAACTATATGCATAGGATATTTTTTTGATGAAATTCCAATTCCAAACGATTCCAGTTCCAAGATCCAACATCATCGCATAGCCTATACCATGTCAATGCTTTTCCCTTCAAAGATAAAGGGAAAACCTTCTTCTTAGCTTCATCTCCGGGCAAACCTGCAAGCTTAAACAATCCACAAATTTCATCCACATATATCAAGTGCATATCAGGATGTTCAGTTCCATCTCCTGTGTAAGGATTAGCTAGCAGTTGTTCTAACATACCCGAAGGAATTTCATATTCAATATTGTCAATAGGTGTAGTAAGTTGAGGGGTATCTAATTGTGGTTCCGATTGAGGTGAAGATACCCTGAACAAACCCCTCGAAGGATTGTTTTCCATAGTAACAACTGACAATAAATTTCAGCACATAGTAATAATGTTTCCTTACCAATTTCCACTTACTAAGAGCGCTTCACTCCCCCGCAACGGCGCCAGAAAATGGCCTTGATGACCCACAAGTATATGGGGTCAATTGTAGCCTTTTCGATAAGTAAGAGTGTTAAACCCAACGAGGAGCAATTGACAAGTGGTTTTCAGCAAGGTATTGTCTGCAAGTGCTAAAATTGTAAGTAGCATAGTAGTTTGATAGCAAGATAATTTGTAACGAGCAAGTAACAATAGTAGTAACAAAAGAGCAGCAAGGTAGCCCAATCCTTTTGAGGCAAAGGACATGCCAAAATGGTCTCTTATGATAAGCAAAGTATTCTTGAGGGTACACGGGAATTTCATCTAGTCACTTTCATCATGTTAGCTTAATTCGTGTTCGGTACTTTGATAATTTGATATGTGGGTGGACCGGTGCTTAGGTTCTATTCTTACTTGAACAAACCTCCTACTTATGATTAACCCTCTCGCAAGCATCCGCAACTACGAGAAAAGTATTAAGAATAAATTCTAACCATAGCATTGAACTTTTGGATCCAATCAATCCCTTACGGAATAGCGCATAAACTGGGGTTTAAACTCCTGTCACTCTCGCAACCCACCATCTAATAACTACTCCACAATGCATTCCCTTAGGCCCAAATATGGTGAAGTGGCATGTAGTCGACGTTCACATGACACCACTAAGAGAATGACAACATACATATCATCAAAATATCGAACACATATCAAGTTCACATGATTACTTGCAACATGATTTCTCCCGTGATCTCAAGAACGAAAGTAACTACTCACAAATGATAAACATGCTCAAGATCAGAGGGGTATTAAATAGCATAATTGATCTAAACATATAATCTTCCACCAAATAAACCATATAGTAACTACAAGAAGTAATCAATACTACTAGTCACCCACAAACCAATCTATAGTTTTGATACAATGATTGAACACAAGAGATGAACTAGGGTTTGAGAGGAGTTGGTGTTGTTAAAGATGTTGATGAAGATAGCCCTTCCCAAGATGGGAGAGTTGTTGGTGATGATGATGACGATGATTTCCCCCTCCAGGAGGGAAGTTCCACCTCGATGTGGCGGCACTTCGTCCCGAATGTCCTCCCCTTATTTTTTTTCTAGGTCAAAATGACTTATATACCAGAAGATGGGCACCGGAGGTGGGCCGAGGAGGGCAGCACCCACCAGGGCGCGCCTGGGCTTCCTGGCGCACCCAGGGGGTTGTGCCCACCTGGTGGCCCCCTCTGGTGCTTATTGGCTCCAATAATTCTTAAATATTCCATAAAAAATCCTCGGAAAGTTTCAGCTCATTTCGAGTTGTGCATAATAGGTAGCTTGACGTAGCTTTTTCAGGTCCAGATTTCCAGCTGCCAGAATTCTCCCCCTTTGTGCACACCTTGTATATTATGAGAGAAAAGACATTAGAATTACTCCAAAAAGCATTATTATACAATAAAACAACATAAATAACAGTAGGAAAACATGATGCAAAATGGACGTATCACATATGCTCTTACATATCTCAATAATATCAAGTTTCCTCTCTTTATGTTGAAAGTTTTGAAGTATTACTTGTTTTGCCTTCCTAATTGTTCGCTCATAAAATACCTGTGCATAGGAAGTGCCACTACTAGGGAAAACCTAGTAGTAGCGCTTGAAATACATATAGCAGTAGCACTGGGTGCAACGCTACTGCTAAGGCACTACAGCTAACTGGTAGCTGTAGCGTTTGTTTTGGGCAAGCGCTGCTAATAAGAGTAAGTAGCAGTAGCATTTCTTCTGAAATCCGCTACTCCTAAATTTTGCTGTATTTTTAAAAATGCAGCTTATTGTCGCTGTCTTTGTATAGGTTTTATATCAGTACTTTCATCATATGATTTTATGACCATGATTAGTTATTATTTATAACAGTGGGTGAAATGAACATGGATTAGACTAAAATGGAGGCAACATGTGGTGCACATCAAAAGTACTACTAGTCCAAACTAGATCAAGTTTGGATTAGTAGTACTTTCGACATGCACCACATGTTGTCTCCACTTGAATCTAGTCCACGTTCATTTCCCCCACTGATATATATAATAACTCATCATGCTCATATAACAACTTAGCATCATGCGTCATCATAATATTAAATAACCCATCATTGGTACCATAATAACAAGTCCTACTCATCATCATCATATAACTTCTACTCGTTATCATGATAACAAGTCATACTCATTATCATCATAGTCATCTAACCAACCCTACTTAATTGTTCAACACATCATCAAGAGTATTAGCTAGGATCTAACTACCCTCTCTTAGGTAAAATAGCATAAAATAAGATAGGCCTTGACTCTCCATTATGGAGAATGGAGATTATGTAGTCTCCAATTCTTGCGCATCGCACAATGTTGCTTCCAAGTAGCTCCCTACGACTGACCATACATTTTTTCCAATCTTTGATTGTCATGTCTGCATCGGTTTTAGAAATCCGGTATGGACAGTAGTGATGCGTAGGATGACCTGGCCATAAGCTCATAACATCAAGGCGACCTTTTAGAAACATCGATGAGGCAAACAATCCTTCGGGATTTTCTGTTGAAAACATAGTAATAAATTCGTAGTTAGCAATGTAGTTTAGTTTTAGAAGAATTTATGCAAAAGATGCACGGATGTCATAATAGTAAAAAATCTTATCATGCCATCTCCATGGATGTTACCGTAGTTTAACACGTGCACTTGTGGCACGTATTAACCATAATGTGCAGGACTTTAATAATAGATATTGTAAGTGAGATAGATGATTTTTCTCCTGATAAGTTAATTCTGCGCCATTGGTGTAGTAGGTTTTGTCTACCATCTTCCGCACATTCTTTGAAGAATGAAAATAAGCTATCAATGAAAATAGGTGTCAACTATTTGGAAATAAACAATATAAATTACTTAATAACTATGTTTGAGAAAGTCACATAGCGATAGAATTGGAAGCGTATCAACAAGGACCCAAATGTCCATATTGTCTTCGTCGATGTCAGGATCACCAAGATCCATGGTGACAAGCATACCCTCATGGAAATCATATGCCGTGCAAAGTGCTTCCCATTTCAGGCAACCAAAATAGGATACGCTCTCAGAATTGTATAGATTTACAGCAAAATCAAAACCATGATGGGTCCTTAGGTGAACTATCTTTGTTTCCATATTTTCATGATCTTCAAAATCCATCCTCTCCAAGACATAGCGTCTTGCATGGCATGGGATAAGCTAGTCGAATTGTCAAAGACAAAAGTTACACGTTGAAGAAGAAGAAGTCAAGCTGAATTACGAAAAACACTTTGCGTTGTTGCGTAGCGTTTCAACATCGAAGGTCTCTTGGAGCTTAATGCTGAAGTGCCGACCTTCTACCAGGTGAGGCCTGTCGCAGAAACCCCGGTTGTCGCCGCACCAGTCGCACTCCGCGAGACTTTCGTCGTCCGACGACATTTCCTATGTTCATAATTCAAAGATTAGACTTCTAAAATTAAATATATGTACTACAAAAACTAGATTAGATCAGTATTATTCATCAAGGGTTGACTATCGGTCCGTCAAGTCTTTTTTTTTTGAAAACTCTCAACTCACGTGGTGTATATATTCGACCGTTAGTGATGGTCGCTCCTCCCTTCGTGCCCGAGTGCATTAAACCAAAATGTCTAGCACACGGGAACGAAGGAGAAGCGACCCCCACGACAACAATCATGATTCTTTGTCCTCTCTCATATATGATGGACACACCCCCACACTAATTTTTCGACCATCGGTGATGGTCGTTACTCCTCCTTCCCCTAGTGCATAACAAAGGTCTAGCACAAGGAGAAGAAGGAGAAACAACCCCCATGGCAACAGTCAGGATTCTTCCTCTCTCATATATATGGTGCAGACTTTCCCCCTTACTCATTTTTTAATTGTCATGTATGGAGCCTCGACAGACTTAAAATCAACCCGAAATGTCGTTTAATTATCTTTCTAGAAAATCCAGGCCACTCGATATTTCCTACATATTCTAGCACAAGTCATGCCAAAATTCACGGAAAAATCCGGCATGACCTTTGCTAAAAAGGACATATCGAGCGCCTGAAATTTGCCAGAACAGAAATTAATCAACACTCCGAAAAAATATAGGCCACTTGGAGGTGTTACCTGCAAACATGATCGGCCACTTGGGCAAGCACATATCCTATTTGAGCAACACAAGATATACATGTTTATATCTACATCATATGAGCATTCAAACTTGATGGTCACCTCGAGATCGGAGGGGGTCGGTGATGGGGACGACGGCGGGGATGATGCTAGGGCTCCATACATCAAATATTATCACTAAAAAGCAAAACTAAAAGATTTGAAAATTAGTATTCAATAAGAAAAACTAATCATCTCTTGCGTCCGTACATCGTTGAATATTATCACTAATACATCTCGAATAGTATCATACATATAACGTCACTAATACAGCTAGAACCCTAGCGAACGACGGGTATAGGCGCTGGCGGTGGACACCCAAAGAGAAGGAACCATCGCAGGATTATATCTCCAGTGACATACCTAAAGAACCTGCCAGGTATTGTCGAACCTGCCCTCCAAGGCAACCATGTAGCAACGGATGTGCTCGTCCTCCTCGCTGACATGGTGACGTACCACCTCTGTGGTGTCTGAAAGCCTCCACACCATCACCGGCCCACGCGACCGCCACCAAAGAAGGTTCGGGTCAACGATGGGATGGATCCTCACCAAGCTGTGCCCCCCGAAAGGTAGCACCTCCCAGTACCATCTCGGTGGAGCCCAGTCCTGGACATGGTCCCTCTGATCAAGCAGGCCTCCTCTGCCGATTTGATGACGAGGATGCGGTATATGCACCGTCGACATCGATGTGGGAATAAATACTTTAACTAAAAAAATAACAACAAATGTGACATGTTCAAAATATGACATGTCCACTTCGAGATGAATCAACCTAGAATTCTGTTAAATATACCTAAAACACCTAAATTCTATTAACTACACCTAATTAAAAACCTACATTTTGAACATGGTTTGATCATAACTAGGGTTCATACTACATTATTATAAGATTAAACACCTAAAATACCTAAATTAAATTAACAACATGGGGTGGCTGGTCTCACCTCGAGGTCGGAGGGGGATGGTGACGGGGACGACGACGGGGATGATGCAGGGGCTCCTTGATTTTGCAAAAACAAAATATAAACAAAAACGTTATTATCGTCATCTTAGAACATAGTGAAACTCCATAGCTATCAAGTAAATATCCAATTTGGTTCCAAATAAAATTTTCAATTGTATGCAATTTGTTTCCTAAACCCTAAGAACCTTATTATTCTCATTTTTACCTACTGTCTGCTTCTTGAACTATAGAAAAATGCCCTAATTTGAATTTCACATAACTTAGAAAAATTCCTATTCTATTCAAAAGACCTACATTTACTTATTTTTTCAATTCTATTTAAAAAACATACATTTACTAAAATAATCTCACATAGCATAATATATTTCTCTACCTAACAATTTCTATTACTAAATTTTTTTACCTAAATTTTTATACAAAGAGAGGAGGGTAGTGGGAGGAGGAGGAGGAGGAGGAGGAGGAGGGAGGAGTGAGGGCTTTGGGCGGCCGGGGAAGGGGGGGAGAGGAGGGCAGTGGGAGTAGGGAGTAGGGAATAGGGTGATACATCTCCAATGTATCTATAATTTTTGATTGTTCCATGCTATTATATTCCTTGTTTTGGATGTTTATGGGCTTTACTTTACACTTTTATATCATTTTTGGGACTAACCTATTAATCAGAGGCCCAGCCCAAATTGCTGTTTTCTTGCCTATTTCAGTGTTTCGAAGAAAAGGAATATCAAATGGAGTCCAAATGGAATGAAACCTTCAGGAGAGTGATTTTTGTAATGGAAGCAATCTAGGAGACTTGGAGTAGACGTCGGGGAAGCTTCGAGGTGGCCACGAGGCAGGGAGGCGTGCCCTACCCCCCTAGGCGCTCCCCCACCCTCGTGGGCCCCTCATGGCTCCCCTGACCAACTTCTTTCGCCTATATATATATCCATATACCCTAAAAACATTGGGGAGCACAATAGATCGGGAGTTCCGCCACCGCAAGCCTCTGTAGCCACCAAAAACCAATTGGGACCCTGTTCCGGCACCCTGCCGGAGGGGGGATCCCTCACCGGTGGCCGGCTTCATCATCCCGGCGCTCTCCATGACGAGGAGGGAGTAGTTCACCCTTAGGGCTGAGGGTATGTACCAGTAGCTATGTGTTTGATCTCTCTCTCTCTCTCGTGTTCTTGAGGTGGTACGATCTTGATGTATTGCGAGCTTTGCTATTATAGTTGGATCTTATGATGTTTCTCCCCCTCTACTCTCTTGTGATGAATTGAGTTTTCCCCTTGAAGTTGTCTTGTAGGATTGAGTCTTTAAGGATTTGAGAACACTTGATGTATGTCTTGCCGTGCTTATCTGTGGTGACAATGGGATATTCACGTGATCTACTTGATGTATGTTTTGGTGATCAACTTGCGGGTTCAGTGACCTTGTGAACTTATGCATAGGGGTTGGCACAAATTTTCGTCTTGACTCTCCGGTAGAAACTTTGGGGCACTCTTTGAAGTACTTTGTGTTGGTTGAATAGATGAATCTGAGATTGTGTGATGCATATCGTATAATCATACCCACGGATACTTGAGGTGACATTGGAGTATCTAGCTTACATTAGGGTTTTGGTTGATTTGTGTCTTAAGGTGTTATTCTAGTACGAACTCTATGATAGATCGAGCGGAAAGAATAGCTTCATGTTATTTTACTAAGGACTCTTGAATAGATCGATCAGAAAGGATAACTTTGAGGTGGTTTCGTACCCTACAATAATCTCTTCATTTGTTCTCTGCTATTAGTGACTTTGGAGTGACTCTTTGTTGCATGTTGAGGGATAGTTATATGATCCAAGTATGTTATTATTGTTGACAGAACTTGCACTAGTGAAAGTATGAACCTTAGGCCTTGTTTCCTAGCATTGCAATACCGTTTACGCTCACTTTTACCACTTGTTACCTTGCTGTTTTTATATTTTTTAGATTACAAATACTCATATCTATCATCCATATTGCACTTGTATCACCATCTCTTCGCCGAACTAGTTCACCTATACAATTTACTGTTGTATTGGGTGTGTTGGGGACACAAGAGACTCTTTGTTATTTGGTTGTAGGGTTGTTTGAGAGAGACCATATTCATACTACGCCTCCCACGGATTGATAAACCTTAGGTCATCCACTTGAGGGAAATTTGCTACTGTCCTACAAACCTCTGCACTTGGAGGCCCAACAACGTCTACAAGAAGAAGGTTGCATAGTAGACATCACAGGGCGGTGGTCAGACGAGGGAGAGGTGGGTGGAGCGAGGGTCGCCTGCGCGAGGAGGGAGGAGAGAGGAGGGCCGTGGGAGGAGGAAGAGAGGAGGGCGGCGAGAGAAGGAGGGAGGGAGGGAGGGAGGCAGATACCGTGGGGCGACGGTGGCGACGGCGCGTGGCGGAGTAGTGGGCGAGTGAGAGTGTGAGGGGAGAGTGAGGGACACATGCGGGCCGTGTGTATATAAGGTACCCGTAGTAGTAGCAATCACCGCTACTGCTATTTAGCAGTAGCAATGGTTAGAGGACAGCGCTATTGCTATGTACAATAGCAGTAGCACTTGTTACGTACGAGTGCTACTAGTATACCTAGACTGCCTGCAACGGTTTGGCAATTATAGTAGTAGCGTGTTTTATAACTAAAGCGCTACTGCTATATGCATAGTAGCAGCGCTCTTCCTGCACAAGTGTTGTCGTTCTTTAGCAGCAGCGCTTTGTTATAAAAAGCACTACTAGTGAGCTCCTGTGTATAAGCATTTTCCCAAGTAGTGTGCGTCAGGATTAAATGTGCTTGTGATTCATGATGCTCCTATTATGTTTCAATGCTTTACTTTTATGTGAGCATCAATGAAACCATCATGCCTAGCTAAAAAGGCATTAAAGAAAAGCGTTTGTTGGGAGACAACCCAACATTTACCCCTACCGTTTTTGTGTGTTCACATGATTAAGATACTGTATTAATCATGTTTTATAGCGTTTGTTTCAATAAAGTGCCAAGTAAAGCCTTTGGAATAGTGTGGATGATAGTTGACTTGATTCTGTGCAAAAACAGAATAATTTGTGCCCGGTTCTAGAATTACCATAATTCACTGGGATGTGATAAAATTCTGAAATTTTATACATGATTCATTGCTTGTATATGTGTTGGTATTCCCCGAAGAGGAGAGGATGATGTAGCACAACAAACGTAAGTATTTCCCTCAGTTATGAAAAGAAGGTTATCAATCCAGTAGGAGGACCAAGCAACACTATGTAAACAACACCTGCACACAAATAACAAATACTTGCAACCCAACACGTAAGAAGGGTTGTGAATCCCTCCTCGGTATTGAGATAGATTAAATTGTATGAGATTTGATAAATAGATCTGGCGAAAACACAAAATAAAATAAAGAAAGAACAATTGCAGCAAGGTATTTTTGGGTTTTGATATGATAGGAAATAGACCCAGGGTCGTAGGTTTCACAAGTGGCTTCTCTCGAGAAAATAGCATATGGTGGGTAAACAAATTACTGTTGGGCAATTGATAGAAGAGCAAATAATTATGATGATATCCAAGGCAATGATCAAGTGTATAGACATGACATCCAAGATTAGTAGACCGACTCCTGCCTGCATCTACTACTATTACTCCACACATCGACTGCTATCCAGCATGCATCTAGTGTATTAAGTTCACGAAAAAACGGAGTAATGCAATAAGAAGGATGACATGATGTAGACAAGATCTATTCATGTAGGAAGAGACCCCATCTTTTTATCCTTAATGGCAATGATACATGTGTGTCATGTGTCCTTCTGTCACTGAGATTGAGCATCGCAATATCGAACCCAACACAAAGCACCTGTTCCCATTGCAAGAAAAATCAATCTAGTTAGCCAAACCAAACCAAAGTTTCGGAGAAGACATATGAGGCTATAACAATCATGCATAAAGTAGTTCAGCAAAGACTCGAATAATATTCATGGATAGATCTGATCATAAACTCACAATTCATCGGATCCCAACAAACACACCGCAAAAAGTCATTACATCTCCAAGAACATCGAGGAGAACATTGTATTGAAGATCAAAAAGAGAGAAGAAGCCATCTAGCTACTACCTACGGACCTGTAGGTCTGTGGTAAACTACTCACGCATCACCGGAGGGGGAAGGGTGATGACGAAGAAGCCCTCCGTGATAGTTCACCCCTCCGGCAAAGTGCCGGAAGATGCCTCTAGATTGGATCTCAAGGTTCTGGAACTTGCGATGACTGGAATTGTGTTTCGTCGACTCCCCTAGGGTTTCTGGGATTTTAGAGTATTTATAGAGCTGAGAGGTAGTGGAGGGGGTGTGTCATGGAATTAACACGTCAGATGTCCTCACGAAAGGACTTAGTCGCAGAGCCATCGCAACGGGTTAGCTTGAAGGGGTTAAACCGGACAAGGGACACGGGAGTTTTATACTAGTTTGGCCCCTTCGATGAAGGTAAAAACCTATGTCTAGTTGTGATTGGATTGATTGGGTTTCGATGACCAGGGAGCAAGTACGCTTTGCCTGAGTCTCGAGTTCTTTTTTTCTGTCCCTGAACCGCCGCCGGGTCGTCCCTTTATATACATAGGTTGACGCCCGGCCGGTCTACAGAGTCCCGAGGACGACTCATACAAGTATCCGTCTCGGTCTCTCCTTTCCTAACGTACACTACAAGTTACATACCCATGGCGGTTTACCACTATGAGCCTTAATCCGCCCTTGGGCTCCAGGCCTCTAAGCTTCAGTAATAAAACGCCATCTTCTGGATCATCGTGGGCTTCTATATAATTGAGGGTGAACCGGGACCTCCTGGCCAATTTACACTCAGTAGTTATATCCCCAACATTAGGCCCCAGATTGATTTGAACCTGTTCATGTCAATCTTCAAAACTTAAAGAAACCTTGTGATCATCTCCTTATATTCTCGTAAACCGCCATGTTGTCTTCTCCTGTTAAAATTTGTTAAACCGCCGTGACGTCATTCTCTGGATACAGCAACGGACCATCATGACATCATCTCTGTATAAAAAGATTAAAAAGATTCCCTTCATTAATGGTATCCTGAAAATCGAGGCGACAGGCGCGCCCTCTTTGCCGCTTCAGGCTCCTCGATTCTTGTGCCTGCCATTTATCCCTTTCTCCTTATAAATAAAGCCCGAGGGTCCTTTTCTTTCTTCCCCTTTCGTGCCTTCCTCTTCCTCTTCGTGACGCCCAAGCTCTGAAGCTCTGCCGCCACCCTCGACCCTTGAGAACTGCATCGACGAAGGACGCTGCATCAACCTGAATCGAAACAGAGTTCACGGCATCCCTCCACAGTAGATCTGCACTGGTAATTTTTCCCTTTCCCGCATCTTTAGATCTGTGCTAGGGTTAACGAGTTCATCTGTGTTCATAAGTGTTCATCCCTAGTTCTTCGTTTTTCCTTCTGCCATGGTTGCTTTGATCCAATAGTATCGTAGATCTCGTGCGGTAGGTACTCCGCATCCATTTTCAGTACTAGTAGATCTTCCTTTTTGTAAAGAATCCCCAGTAGAGCGCACGACTTTCTCTATTCTGCTTAATGCCATTATAGGTCGCAGAAATTTTTCTTTATTGAAGCATGGTAGATCCAAATAAACTTTATCATTGTGTGAAACCTGTTTCTGTCAACACTAAGCAGATTTTCATTTCTGGCTCCTTCATCTAAGGGCGGTTTAAACCTGCAATAGTTGGTAATCCGCCACATATCATTAGTCCTCACCTTAAATTGCCATCTTGATCTGAATAGCAATTTCCAGTTTTTCTCACATATATGCCTTGATTAAATTTTCCGGTTTGACACCAATTAATACTCTTGAACCGTCCATCATAAACCGGCCCTCATTTTACCTTTAGAGTTTGTTGTTCAAGATGACCAAACAATTCGCTGCTTGCAACTGGGTTCCGTCCCAGATCATGGAAACACAGATCAATGGATATGTAGTGACGGGCACTTTAGCTTCAAAGAATGTCCTTCACTAGCGAGTTCCTGGCCCTGAGTGCCCCCCTGAGCCTCAGGATGGAGAAGTTATTGTTTTTATGCAACACTTAGACCGGGGCTTCAGCCCTCCCGGTTCAAAAATTTTTCGGGATGTCCTTGCTAGCTTCCAACTCCATCCACAAGACACTGGACCAAATTCCGCGTCGAACATATGCAACTTTCAAGTATTTTGTGAAGTTTACCTTCAAGAAGAACCATCTGTTGAGCTGTTCCAGGACTTCTTCCATCTAAACCGCCAAACTGAATTTTCTGATGGTCCTAATACGGAACTTGGCGGGGTATCAATCTAGAAGAGGAAGGAAGTTGATTTCCCACATGCATCACACCACAGTCATCCCAAAGACTGGAACCAAACTTGGTTTTACTGTCAGAACACTACTCCTGCTGAAGAGAATCCCTTGCCAGGTTACCGCCCTCACCGGCTTAGCAACGGCCACCCATTGCCTCGATGATTAACTGCCAAAGAGCGGCTAACTTATGCTACTCAACTCGCCAAGCTCCAGGCTCTCTTGGCCAACGATTTGACTGGTGTTGATCTCGTGCGCTGTTGGGTTAAATGGCACATCCTGCCATTAAGTCGCCGCTCTGGATTAATGCATGAGTATACCAGCAACTCCAATGATCCTCAACGGTTAAATGAAATAGAGGTGACTGATGAAGAAGTCACTGAATTGGTGAAAAAGATGTTAGACGAACCAATCGCCGCATGCAGCCAACCCGGGCTGGCCCCCTTTTATACCGCCAACAAACCACCAGCGGTAAATATTTTAACTTTGTACTTTCTTGATCCGCCTCCGCTTTAACATTGTTCTAATAAATCTTTGTTTAATCTTTACATCCCAACAGCTCCTTCTGGAAAAGGAAAACTTCAGATAAACCGGCCAGAGCTCCTCGTGCCAAGAGCAAAGCTACCAAGAAAGCAGCCAAGAAGAAAACCGGTGAAGCTGCTGATCCGCCCGAAGATGCTGAAGATTCGGATCAAGAGGTAGAACTTGACTCCCTTGGCTCCTTTTTCATGCATCTTATTAACAATGACTATCATCAGGATGATGCGGAGGTCAGCCATGCGGACCATGTTGAGGTAATCTCTCTTTCCTCCGATTCAGATCCCGTGCCGGTTCAAAGATTTCGCCGTGCAGTTTGGAAAGTGAAATACTCTCACCCTCTTGCTTATTTGGATCCAAAATTTCCTATAAAGAAACAGCAACCTGAAGGGCGCCGCACAACCCGACATAGTGGCCAACAAGTCACCTCTTCCGGTTTACCGGATACACCAACCCGGAAGCGTCGTCCAGAGGTTACTTGCTCTCCCGAAAAACGTTATCCTTTGAAGGGTTTCTTCCGATACCCACTTAATCCGTCTGATCCGAATTACCAGGCATCTTCCAATTCATCTGGCGGTTCATCAACTACTCAGCTGCCTCCCCTCAAGACCATCGCTGGGTAACTGCATTATTTTTCGGTTTGTCTCTTCATGCATCGGTTTATCATACTAATCTTTATTTTGACGTTGTAGTGCCAAGGCCCGATTGAGCAAGAAAGCCAAGACCAGCGGCCCCTCTGACGATGTTGAACCGGAGAAGACCCCAGACAATGCTGGTGAAAATCCTGATATTGTCATGGATGACTCTGCCCCGCAAGACCCAGCTACCGATGCCAATCCGCCGGAGGTTGACCCGGAAACGCATGTTGAAACATCAAGTCCATATGCCACGCCTTCAAGTCTAGTTGCTGATCCGCCAAGCCCTGCTGCCAAACTGCCAAGCCCTGCTGCCAATCCACCAAGCCCAGCCAAAGACAATGTCATCCGCCAAGCCCAGCCAAAGGCAATGTCAATCCGCCAAGCCCAGCCAAAGATGATGATGACATTGTTGTCACTGGTACCGCTTATACCGCCCCAGGCAATCCAGTTGCTTTATCGAAGCACACTGCCAAGGATGAATTTGCTGCTATGGGCAAGGGAAAATGGAAGACCGACATGTCCGACTATGTTAATCTTTCTGCTCAAGATCTTCATTCCGGATTCTTGAACCGGCTTTACACCAGCCGAGATTATGAAGCCGGTTTGGTGAATATGATGAAGGAACGCTATGAGGTAATTGTCGGTGTCAAAACTGACGGATCTTGGGTAGGGGGTCCCGAACTGTGCGTCTAGGCGGATGGTAACAGGAGACAAGGGACACGATGTTTTTACCCAGGTTCGGGCCCTCTCGATGGAGGTAAAACCCTACTCCTGCTTGATTAATATTGATGATATGGGTAGTACAAGAGTGGATCTACCACGAGATCAAGGAGGCTAAACCCTAGAAGCTAGCCTATGGTATGATTGTTGTAATGGTTGTTCGTCCTATGGACTAAAACCCTTCGGTTTATATAGACACCGGAGAGGGCTAGGGTTACACAGAGTCGGTTACAATGGTAAGAGATCTACATATCCGTATTGCCAAGCTTGCCTTCCACGCCAAGGAAAGTCCCATCTGGACACGGGACGAGGTCTTCAATCTTGTATCTTCATAGTCTTGGAGTCCGGCCGATGATGATAGTTCGGCCGTCCGGACACCCCCTAGTCCAGGACTCCCTCAGTAGCCCCTGAACCAGGCTTCAATGACGACGAGTCCGGCGCGCATATTGTCTTCGGCATTGCAAGGCGGGTTCCTCTTCCGAATAATCCATAGAAGATTGCGAACACCCGGATAGTGTCCGACTCTGCAAAATAAATTCCACATACCACCGTAGAGGGAATAATATGTACACAAGTTCAATCTGCTGACGTATTTTGTAGCGTGATGTCACACCACTACCAAGCCTTTACTTGAATCGTTTTTATTATACCACCTCAGCGCGTTTAGCGAAGCAGTTTCCTTGGTACGTCTTGTCGAAACAGAGATCGTGTTCCCCTTATTCCGGGATTCCCATCAATACGGACGTGGGTAACCCAACCGCGCCATTGATTGTGGCGCTTGGGAGACAAGCGAGTTTTACCAGGCCGGTGGGGACGCACAGTTTTTGTCCGCCCATATATAAGGGGATAAGGATCCACCTCTTTTACCTACGCCTTCTTCCTCCTTTGCTTGTCCATCTCCGCGCACTCGAGCTCCAGCACCCAGGTCCGCACATCTCACCTCAACCTTCTCTAGCCATGTCCGGAGCGGGAAGCAAGTGGATGGCCTCCTCCGTTACGGAGGGGCACATCGAGAAGTTGCGCAGCGCCGGATACCTGTCCAGCAACATCACGCACCGGCTGCCCGACGAGGGGCAGCTCATCCCCACCCCCAGGCCCCATGAGAGGGTCGTATTCCTTCCCCACTTCCTCCACGGACTGGGCTTTCCACTCCACCCCTTCGTCCGGGGGCTCATGTATTACTACGGCCTGGATTTTCACGATCTGGCTCCAAATTTCATCCTTAATATCTCGGCGTTCATCATCATGTGCGAGGCTTTCCTCTACATCCAGCCCCACTTCGGCTTGTGGCTAAAGACCTTCAATGTCAAGCCGAAGGTTGTGAAGGGCAGCCAAGCGGAGTGCGGAGGCGCCATGGTGGGCAAAATGCCCAACGTCACCTGGCTCGAGGGCGCCTTCATGGAGTCCATCAAAGGGTGGCAATCAGGGTGGTTCTACATCACCGAGCCGTGTGACCCTAAATGGGCAGCAGCCCCCGAATTTAGATCTGGCATCCCCATGCAGCTCACCTCCTGGAAAGAGAAGGGCTTGCTTTGGGGTAGTTCGGAGGAGCTGACCGGACTCCAGTCCTGTCTCCAGACCCTGGTGAACAAGAAGCTCAAGCTTGTCAACGTGATCCAGGTCATGCTCGTCCGCCAGATTCTCCCCTGCCAGCAACGGGACTTCAATTTGTGGGAGTTCGATTCGGCACAGATCCAGACTTTGAGCGGCCTCTTCGACACTACATACAAAGAGGCCTGGAGGGTGATGTTTAAGGGCGCCGAAGCTCCCGCATCCGCTACCGAAGATCGCGGATTCAGCTCGCAGCGTCCAGCTGGCGAGGTAAGCAACGTTATCCTTTACGGGACATTTCGTTTTTCGTAGTTTGACTCTATGCGGGATCTAAACTCCCAATGCCTTTAACAGGACTGGCAGAAGACGTCCGGACAGGTTAACTGTCCGGCTCCCCTTCCAGAAGACCCAGCGGACGCCCGTTTAACAGGGCTGCTGGTCCCGGCACTTTACGTGGTGCCGGAGAAGAAGGCCAAGAAGAAGGCCACGGGGACCCGAAGGAGTTCCCGACGCCTGGTGGTATCGGACTCATCGTCTGATGACTCCGAGGCGGACTCCTCCCCTGAAGACGAGGAGGAGAAAGAGACCACTCCCCAAGAGGTGGGGAGAGAAGAAGAGGAAGGCTTCCCCAGCGAGGGAGGCTGAAGGGTCCAAGAAGGGAAGGACCCTTCCTCCGGACTGCTCCGCCAACACCGGTGACGGTGACGAGGAGTGGCCCTCATGGGCCAAGCCCCTGGCAAGATCGTAAGTATCCGGATTCCTGAATGATTTATAATTTTTCTTTCTGCCACGCGGTGTCTTTCTAATGCTGCATACAACCTGTAGTCCGGGCAAGGACGATCTTCCCGCTTCGTCGAGCGGGTCCTTGGGCACGTCGGATATGGATTCCCTTCCGACCGCCTCCACTCCTCGTGACGCTGACGACGCCGAGGTGGGATCCCAGGAGGGGACCCACCAGGAGGAGGAGGCTCCGGTGGTGCCGCAAGGCAACCTACGGACGCATGACCGGACTCGCACCGGAACTGCAGTGGTTCCGAGTCCGATGGCGCCCCTTCGTAAGAAGGGCAAGCTATGACACCGGCGGCCTCCGTCAACCGGGCGCCGGATAATTCTGGAGGCGCTCAACGGCGCTTCCACGAAGAAGAACACCGCCTTGTCATGAGTGCGGTGATTGAAAGGTTCACTTCGCCAAGAGCGGGCTGACTGAAGCTTCTGCAGCAGCCTTCTAACAGGCTTTGAGGTAAGAATTTTAAGACATGTAATATTATACCGCATAGACAGTAGCCCCTGATGCTCGGTTTGGTGTTCGGAAAGAAAAGCCGAACTGAGAATCTTTCAAAGATATACGCAGGAGTTCTAAAACATATGTCAATATAGGATTGCAGGCTGCGCTGCTGACCTCTGCCGCACTGACTGCGGAGGTTGGTGCTTTGAAGCAGAACCTCGAGCGGTCCGAGAGCGAGCTCGGCCGTGCCAAGAAGCAGCTCGAGGACAAGGAAGGTGAGTAACACCGTATTAAATTTGTACCTTGCAGAAAAGGATTTTGGTTGCAAGAGAAATAACAAGGATAACGTGGGTACTCCAGGGGCCACGAACGAGGTGGCGACCCTGAAGGAGGCTGTGTCCGTGGCCGAACGCAATGCGGCCGCGGAACGAGCCGAGCGAGAGAAGCAGGAGGCGCGGGTGGCGGAGGTGCAGCAAGAGCTCCAGGCTCTCGTGGAAAAACATGAGAGTTTGGAGCGCGACTCAAAGACTCGAGAGTCCGAGCTTGCATCGGCTCTTGAGAGTGCCAAAGCCGCTAAGGTCGAAGCCCACAAGGCCCTCCAGGAAATCGAGGCGGTGAAGAAAATAGCGGCGGGTAAGGCATTTTTCATGCAAAGCAAGCATCTGAATGTGAATTACCTATTACTTAACCGAATTCGGAGTTCTCCAGGAGCATTCGCAGATCTGCCTCGCAGCGTGTCCGATGCTGCTGCTTTCTACCGGGCCGAGGAGGGGAGCTCGACGGAGAAGGTCTTCTGGTCTCAGTATGCTGAGGCCGGACATCCGGTGCCCCTTAGCGACCAGCTAAAGCAGCTGGTTGAGCTCCACAAGGTAGCCGAAACGGCCATGAAGGGCCTCATAGTTTGGCTGTGGCCCAAGGAGGCCATGCCTGGGAGCTACTTCGGCCTGGTGCGGCGGCTGGTGGATGCGTGTCCCTGGGTGGAAGTCGTCAAGCACTCCGCACTTGAAGGTGCCCGTCGGGCCTTGCCGTGCAAAAGTGCCTTTGGGGCAGGATGGACGCTGAGAAGCTTCTGATGGACGCGCCGCCGGCGGGCAAAGAGTATCGCACGTCCGAAATGTATTATAAGAGTGTCCTGAAGGGTGCCCGCATGATTGCGGATGGGTGCTCCAAAGATGTAATATTTGAGTAGACTCGCATTGTGTTATCCTGTGCGCTGAAAACTGTGTTCATATGCGCTAAGCAATGCTTATTAATTTAAAATATTACCTTTTGTGCAGCCGTTTATCAAACCTGAGAGATGGCAAGTCGTTGGCTTCAGCCCCCATGCCACTAGTGCTGGGGTGTTCGGGATAAACTTGAGCGCTCTTGTTCCCATTGTTGGGTCCATCTAGGGAGGCATTCAACACAATGAACGAGGCAACCGGACTTATAATGCTTGAACACTCTCACTTAGCCATAGAATTCTATAATTTTAAATTTCGGCGAAGCCCCTAGTGTTCGGAAGACCGAGTTCGTGGCGCTATCACGCTGGGCAGACAGAGCGGTTCCTCGCTCTAAGCGGCATAAGTCTTTAGGGACTCAAAAAGACCTCTCGAACAGCGACCAGCTCTCGCCTTATCATGACGGTCAGTTTTAGCTTTCTCCACTTAGGCGCTCGCCCAGCTCAACCGGGGCGCAATCGCAGTGGTCCTCCTAGTGCTACCTTAGCCGATAAAACGGAACGTAATGTACCAAAACATGGGAGCCGGGCAAACCCAACTATTGATCCAAGACATGATTCAGAGCCGATGCATATAATGCTATAAGTTCGGGGTGCCGCACTTGTGAAAGTGTTCGGACTTATCACACCATAATGCGGGGAACTTAAGCCCCTGGTGTATTCGACCGTACCAAAGTGTACAGATGCAAGATGTCATAAATGAACATATATATAAGAAAGAAATGCAATTATAAGCGAAAAGCGATGCATTGTTTATTCAAGGAATTCTGTGATGAATGCAGAACGATACAAATAGTGCGGTAAGCAAGGGGTAAGACTATTAAACATGTCCCCTTCCAGGGGTGGGCTGTGGAATGGTCTATGAAATGGATTTAATGCTCGTAATGGAGACCACCTCGATACTCGCTGTAGCCCTTCTTCTCCCCTGGCTGTTGCATCGTGTGTTCGGCAGGTCTACTGCCGGACAGGGCCTCTGGTGAACGGAGTCCTGTGCGTAAGAAAAAAGAAAAATAAAAAGAGTCACACACTTGGGAGCCCCTGGTGCGGTTAAGCCGCATTCTGGGCCTGTGGTGGCCGTGCTCCTCCCCCTATGCCCATGGTATCTCCAGAGCGTAATGATGTATGTGAAGGACCAGTCTTGCAATTTGGCAGGGGCTGGGGTTGGGGCCGCATTACTCTGGCGTGCTCGGGCGTGCTGTGGTCTTGTTGTAGGTTACTCCGGGCGCGTTTGGCCGTGTCCGGTCGGTTAACGGCCGGACTCGAAAATTGCCTTAAGAGGCTGCTCTGTACTTCTACCGCGAGAGCCGCTGTGTGTTCCTCCGTTCGGAGGGAGCTTTCAGTGTTTCCGTTGACCGTGATGACTCCTCGAGGGCCTGGCATCTTGAGCTTGAGGTATGCGTAATGCGGCACTGCGCTGAACTTTGCAAATGCGGTCCGTTCGAGCAGAGCGTGATAGCCGCTGT
Organism: Aegilops speltoides; assembly: GCA_021437245.1. NCBI lineage: Eukaryota > Viridiplantae > Streptophyta > Magnoliopsida > Poales > Poaceae > Aegilops > Aegilops speltoides. The sequence continues at coordinate 94,587,193 of CM038146.1, read as the reverse complement.
GGAACGGGACTATGTGGAAGATTAACTCCTCGCTTCGGAAGTTATCCGGGGATCCGAAGACCACTTTCAGTGTGACTGAGCCTGTACAATTGGCCTCTACACCTGGTATGACGCCTTTGAAGGTCGTCTTTGTAGGTTTAATCCTTGAGGGTCTATGCCCATCTTGCGCCTTGTATCTGATAGAGCAGGTTCAGTTGCTGCCGCCGTCCATCGGGACTCTGGTGAGGTGAAATCCATCAGCGATTGGGTCTAAAACCAATGCGGTGAATCCGCCATGGCGGATCTTGGTGGGGTGGTCCCTTCGATCAAAAGTGATCGGGCAAGAGGACCATGGATTGAACTGGGCGATGGCTCCATCGCATATACGTCCCTAAGTGCACGCTTCCGCTCCCTCTTGGGTATGTGGGTTGCGTATATCATGTTTACCGTCTGCACTTGTGGGGGGAAACCCTTCTGTCCTCTATTGTTCGGCGGTCGGGTCTCTTCCTCGTCATCGCTATGCAGCCCCTTGTCATTGTTTTTGGCGATTAACTTGCCTGCCTGCTTGAATACCCAACAATCCCTGTTGGTGTGATTGGCTGGCTTTTCGGGGGTGCCGTGTATCTGGCACAAGCGGTCGAGTATTCGGTCCAAATTGGACGGACCCGGAGTAGTTCTTTTGAATGGCTTTTTCCGCTGACCGGGTTTGGAGCCTCTGAATCCGGCGTTGACTGCCGTATCCTCAGTGTTATCACCGTTAACGCGGCGTTTGTTTTTGTTGCGAAGTGACCTGCCATTGTGGTCCTTGTTATCCGGACTGCCAGAATTTTTGCTTTGTTAAGAACTGTGTCCAGAACTGTCTGGCCGATTCATCTGGCTGCTGAATTATGTGGCTTAGGTCATCGGCGTCTGGTGGTCACACATATGTGCCCTGGAAGTTGTCAAGGAATGCGGCTTCAGGTCCTCTAACACCAATTGACTCTGGCGGCAAGCTGTTAAGCCAATGCCGAGCTGGTCCTTTAAGCTTGAGTGGGAGATATTTGATGGTGTGAAGATCGTCACCGCGGGCCATGTGGATATGAAGGAGATAGTCTTCGATCCAAACCGCGGGGTTTGTTGTGCCATCGTAGGATTCAATGTTCACGGGTTTAAACCCTTCAGGGATTTGATGATCCATTACTTCATTTGTGAAGCATAGTGGGTGTGCGGCGCCTCTATATTGGGCTATATCACGACGTAGCTCAAGCGAGCTTTGTCTACTTTGTTCGGCCCGGCCGGAGTTGCTGTATCCGGCGCGACGGTATTCGTCGCGCATCGTGGGGCGCCCGCGTGATCCGTAGATCGATCTTGATTGTCTTGCCTTGTCCTCCAATATGTCTCGCAAGTCCGGCGCATTCCCCGTGGCCGTACTTTTTGGCGGTGCCGGGTGCGGTTACAGTGGATGGCCTAGAGGCCTCTCTGTCGCGGCCACGAGGTGGTCGGTCTGCCGTATTGTGCACTGGTGATGAAGGTCTATATGCCTCCTCCTCTAATCGGGGGAGCAACTTGCGTTTGGGGTAGCTTTTGGAGGGGCGTTCGAGTTCATACTCTTCGGTCGCGAGGACTTCAGTCCATCTGTCGGCTAGCAGGTCTTGGTCAGCTCTAAGATGTTGCTGCTTTTTCTTTAGACTGTTCGCCATGGCCATTAGCCTGCGTTTAAAACGCTCTTGTTCGACGTGATCCTCGGGCACGACAAATTTGTCGTCGTTGAGGCTTGCCTCGTCTCTGGAGGGAGGCATGTAATTATCGTCCTCTACCTCTTCGTCTGCCGCTCTCTCGTGGGGGCTGGCTTCTCCGTCCTCCTGTGCTGAATCCTGCTGGAGGGGGTTGTCTTCGGCACTCTCTGGGGTGTTATTATCTCCGGTGCCGGAATCTCCATTCTTGCTGTGGCGGGATTTAGAGTGGCGCCCGACGCCTTGGCGCTTGGGCTGTTTCTTGGAGGAATCGCCTTTCTTTGCTTCTTCGCCATTCCCATCCTTTGGGATGTCGACCATGTATATGTCGTATGACGAGGTGGTCTTCGATTGCCTCGTGGCGCTGGTTCTTGGTCGTCTCCGGCATAAATCGTCCATACCATCGATGTCTTGGTCGTAGTCTAGCATGTCGGTTAGATCGTCGACAGTGGCTACAAAGTGGGTGGTGGGTGGGCTCTGAATTTCTTCGTCGTCCGCATCCCAACCGTCCTGACCGCAGTTCGGCCAAGGCTCTCCTGACAACGAGAGATACTTTAGCGAGTTCAGAATATCGCCAAAAGGCGAGTGCTGAAAGATTTCCGCGGCGGTGAACTCCATGATCGGCGCCCAGTCGGATTCGATTGGTAGGGGCGCAGGAGATTCGGAGTCCGGCAAGGAGTCCAACACCTCGAAGTCACGAGCTTCACAAGGGACAAGGTAGGTATTCAGCTCCATCGCCGTAGGAGTTGCAGCCCCCGAGGCGGTGTCTAGCCACCCATCCTCGATTTGCGCGGTCAGCTCAGAATTATGTGTCGGAGCAGACTCATGTGCGGCCTCCAGGGCACTGTCCGGCAGTAGAGCTAAATCATGCCCATCGTGATAGTGCGGCGCGCTTGGCTGTGGCTCGGATCCGTCGAAGATTAAGTCTCCGCGGATGTCAGCCGTGAAGTTTAGACTTCCAAATCTGACGTGATGGCCAGGGGTGTAACTTTCGATCTGCTCCAGATGGCCAAGCGAATTGGCCCGTAGTGCAAAGCCGCTGAATACGAAGATCTGTCCGGGGAGAAAGGTCTCACCATGGACTGCGTCGTTGTTGATGATCGAAGGAGCCATCAAGCCTATCGCTGGCGACAGAGGAACTCTCAATGAAAGCACCAATGTCGATTGTCAAAACCGGCGGATCTCGGTAGGGGTCCCGAGCTGTGCGTCTAAGCGGATGGTAACAGGAGACAAGGGACACGATGTTTTTACCCAGGTTTGGGCCCTCTCGATGGAGGTAAAACCCTACCCCGCTTGATTAATATTGATGATATGGGTAGTACAAGAGTGGATCTACCACGAGATCAAGGAGGCTAAACCCTAGAAGCTAGCCTATGGTATGATTGTTGTAATGGTTGTTCGTCCTATGGACTAAAACCCTCCGGTTTATATAGACACCGGAGAGGGCTAGGGTTACACAGAGTCGGTTACAATGGCAGGAGATCAACATATCCGTATTGCCAAGCTTGCCTTCCACGCCAAGGAAAGTCCCATCCGGACACGGGACGAGGTCTTCAATCTTGTATCTTCATAGTCTTGGAGTCCGACCGATGATGATAGTTCGGCCGTCCGGACACCCCCTAGTCCAGGACTCCCTCAGTAATCCTTAAAACACGATCTTTATTCTGTACATTCATTGTATTGTAGCCCCCAAGGGCCGGTTTATCTTTTAAAGATAAACCGGGTCTTTAAAGATAAAGAACACTTTGACTTCGTAGCCCCCAAGGGCCAGTTTATCTTGTGAAGACAAACCGGAACTTTTATATTCCATACTGTACCTTGTTGATTTTCCTTCTGAATTTTTTGGATCAAACACACATTAGCCCCCAAGTGCCAAGATTAAAACTTGTATTGATCCTTGGGACTTTCAACAATTAGTAGTAAAGAAGCAATCCGCATTAGCCCCCAAGTGCCAAGTGTATAACTGGTTATATGCTTGGCACTTTGACAAAATATTTACTTGCTCCTGCTTTGTTTGTGACAGGCTGATATAAATCGCCAAGGCACTCAAATTGCCGATCTTCAAGAGAACATCAAGTCCCAACAGGCCGAAACATCCAAGGCGAAAGATGAGCTTAAAAACGCTTTGGTAACTATGGAACAACTCAAAGAAGGGTTCAAGACAGAGCGTGCCAATTGGGAGACTGAAAAGAATGCCTTGCTGAAGCGGGCGGAAGACGCCGAGTCAGCTCTTAATCCGGTGGCGGAAGAGCTAACTGGGTTGAAGCGCCAAGTGAATGCCATGACTTCTGCAGTGTTTGGTAAGTATTCTTGCCAAGGCTTTAAGAATGACCATTTTTTGTAATTTGCCGGTTTAACATAAAATTCTTAAACCATTTGTAGGTGGCCGCATTGCTCATCTGGACTCTAACATGCGGCTGAAGCTGAAGGCAGCATATACTTTGTTTGAGCAACTGTATACCGGTGCCCAACGGGTTATTTGTGCAGCCTCATACAATAATCCGGCCCAGACATTGATCAAGGACACTCTAGCAAGGCTATCCATGACGCCAGCGCAGATAGAAGAGATGAAGCGATCCACCGTCAGGGCTGGCGCTTTGTTGGCACTTACCCGAGCCAAAGCATGGATAGCTGACCTGGATCCGGTTGATATTGCCAAGGGCTTTCCTAGCGAGCAAGAAAACGGGGCAGAGTTTGATAACGAAGCCCTCAAAATTGTGACAAAGGAGATGCGTCCTCTGGCGAGTCAATTGGCAGAAGAAGCTAACTTGACGGTTCACCGGTCCTTCTATGATGCCAACAACAAACGGATTGACACTGTCATGCTGGAAGTGCAAAATCTTATTCCGCCAATCCGTAAGCACACTTACGCCCAGCGTTGATCCGGTGAACTTATAAGTGAAGAGGCTGTCTTCGAGCTTTAACCCGGATTGAGTGGACCACCACCGACTTCCGAGCCTTTGGATGAAGAGGAGGAGGCTGAACCGACGCCGGATGATCCATCAACTTCACGTCAACATGGTGATGAGTTCTGATCCGGCAATCTAACTGATGCTTCATAAACTTTGTTCTGTGGAAAGAACAATTCCATATTTTGGGCCGTGAAGCGCCTTGCAATAGGCTAGTTAAAATACTTTGATCTGCTGCCATCGTGCACTGGGATACACGTTGTTTGATCTGCCATGCCAATTTCAATGCTGGCTTATATATCTTCATAACATTATGTAATTCCTCTGTCTGCATAAAAAAATCTGTCTCGGCGGTTCACCGCTGGACGGGTCATAATGCCCAAGGTAAAGCCTGGCTAATAACCAAAGCGGAATAAATATGAATAACTCATACATGTGATATGAAATCACTGAGTAAGGGTGAACACCCAAATCTTGAGCTATTAGACCCCTTACCCTATAATGATGTGATGAATAAGTCATGCCGGGTTATAATGAACACCAGATGATCATGCAGGCGACATATAGTCAAGGCCAGGCCGGGTTAACAAACACCGGTTTGATAAGATGGTCTAACAACGTATAGCTGAAAGCCAAGCCGGGTTAACAAACATCGGGTTACCATGATGACTGAAAAGCCACACCGGGTCAAAAGACACCGGTTCAAAATGAATTCATCAAAAAAGGTGAAAACTTGGCAAAAAAGCAAATAAGAAACCATGTAGTCAAGGCTTTTCAAGGGCTGCCAGGCCCAAACTCAAGGCTTTTCATGGGCTGCCAGGCCACTGAGTTAAACCATTTCGCAAAGCCTTTTAAGATGGGCCTCCAACTAACCAATCGTTGTTTTAACGTTGACAGGTTCAGGGTCTGTATAAGATTGACTTGTCAAACATTCGGTGGGTCGTGCCAGGATTACCTGGATAGGAGTGGCTTACTTGATGAAGGCAGGTTAACCCGGGGTTTTTGGTGAATACACCAGGTTTCCAAGCCATGGGTCGATACCCAATTACAAGGGTCCTTTCAAACTCTTTGTGACTTTTGCACAAAAGAGCCCCCAAGTAACTTTGTGAGCTGTGCTCAATGGGTGCCTATGTTTGAGCTGTGTATAACATCCAGACTCTCTTTGGCCCCTTGGGTGTGAAGCTCCCAAGCTGTGTTGTGGCATGATGGCCGGTTTAATGGACAAGGTGAGTCATCGCTTTGAGAGCAGAAGCCCCTTGTAACCAAGAAATATTAGAAGAACGGCAGAGGCCCTGCTTGTAGCAAGGATGCCGGTTTATTATACTGATCATAATATATACATTGTCATAATATGTACATAAGAAAAGCCTATGGCTCGGGTGTAGTAAGGCCGAAGGAGAGCTATGTTCCATGGCCACCGGGTCTCTTCCTCCCAACTGCGTGAGTCTTCTCGAACATCAATGAGGTAGTATGATCCGTTGTGCAGATTTTTGCTGACCACAAAGGGTCCTTCCCAAGGTGGGGATAACTTGTGCATATCGGACTGGTCCTGGATGAGTCGGAGCACTAAGTGCCCTTCTTGAAAGCTTCTTGTCTTAACCCGGCGGCTGTGATAACGCCGCAGGTCTTGTTGATAGACCGCCGATCGAGGCAGAGCCATGTCCCGTTTCTCATCTAACAGGTCCAGCGCCTCTTGGCGTGCTTGCTCATTATCCGCTTCAACATAATTGGAAACCCGGGGCGAGTCATGACGAATATCACTTGGGAGGACGGCCTCAGCCCCGTAAACCATGAAAAAAGGTGTATAACCCATGGATCGCTTTGGGGTGGTGTTTATACTCCATAACACAGATGGTAACTCTTCCACCCAATAACCCGACGTCCGCTTCAAGGGAACCATGAGCCAGGGCTTGATACCCTTCAGGATTTCTTGATTCGCCCTCTCCACTTGACCATTGGATTGGGGGTGAGCCACAGACGCTACATCAAGCCGGATGTGCTCTCGTTGACAAAACTCCTCCATCTCACCTTTAGAAAGGTTCGTGCCATTATCTGTAATAATGCTGTGTGGAAAACCAAAACGGAAAATGATCTTCTTAAGGAATTGAACCACCGTGGCTGCGTCACACTTGCTGACGGCTCCGCTTCAACCCATTTAGTGAACTTGTCAACCGCCACCAACAGGTGGGTCTTCTTATCCTGGGAGCGCTTAAAAGGTCCCACCATATCAAGCCCCCAAGTGGCAAACGGCCAAGTGATAGGAATCATCCGTAGCTCCTGAGCCGGAACATGAGCTCGAGGTGAAAATTTCTGACAAGCGTCACACCGCTTTACCAGATCCTCCGCATCAACATGAGCTGTCAACCAATAGAACCCATGACAAAAAGCTTTAGCCACCAGGGACTTTGAACCGGCATGGTGACCACAATCCCCTTCATGGACTTCACGTAGAATTTCTTGCCCTTCTGCAGGAGAAATACAATGTTGGAATATGCCTGAAATACTGCAACGGTGTAACTCACCATTCTGAATAACCATGGACTTGGACCGCCGGATTATCTGTCTGGCGAAAACCTCATCATCTGGTAACTCGCCCCGGTTCATATATGCCAAATATGGAACCGTCCAATCCGGAGTGGTATGTAAAGCAGCCACCAATTGGGCCTCCGGATCAGGAACAGCTAAATCTTCCTCTGTAGGCAACTTAACCGACGGAATGTGCAAGATATCTAAAAAGGTATTGGGTGGTACCGGTTTACGCTGAGATCCTAGCCGTCTTAAAGCATCTGCTGCCTCATTTTTGCGCCGGTCAATGTGCTCAACTGATAACCTTTAAAGTGACCTGCCACAATATCCACCTCACGTCTGTAAGCCGCCATGAGTGGATCCTTAGAATCCCAAGTACCAGAAACTTGCTGAGCCACCAAATCAGAATCTCCAAAATAGCAAACCCGGCTTAAGTTCATTTCCTTAGCCACACGGAGACATGGAGTAAGGCCTCGTACTCAGCCACATTGTTAGTACAAGGAAACATTAAACGGAGAACATAAAAATTTATCACCTCGAGGGGAAGTAAGAACAACTTCAGCCCCCGAGCCTTCCAATTGCCTGGATCCATCAAAGTGAATAGTCTAGTATGTATTATCCGGTTTGTCCTCTGGTGCGTGTAACTCGGTCCAATCATTGATGAAGTCAACAAGTGCATGTGACTTGATTGATGTCCGAGGCATATACTTCAATCCGTGCGAGCCAAGCTCAATTGCCCACTTTGCAACCCAGCCAGTCGCCTCCCTGTTCTGAATTATATCGCCCAAAGGAGCTGAACTGACCACTGTAATGGGATGGCCTTGAAACTACTGCTTGAGCTTCCGACTTGCCATAAAAACCCCATAAACCAGCTTCTGCCAATGCGGATACCGTTGCTTTGACTCGATAAGTACTTCGCTGATGTAGTAAACCGGCCATTGAACCGGATATTCCTTACCAGCCTCCTTGCGCTCCACCACAATGGCCACACTGACAGCACGGGCATTAGCAGCCATGTACAATAACAAAGGCTCTTTGTCAACCGGAGCAGCAAGAACCGGTGGTTCAACCAACTGCCGCTTTAAGTCCTCAAATGCCACATTGGCCGCATCATTCCAGATGAAATCGTCTGTCGTACACATACGCCAAGTGCCATTTTTCTTAAGAACGAGCACCGGATTAGCCAACCACTCGGGGTGAAATACTTCAATGATAAAGCCAGCAGCCAACAGCTGGGCTACCTCTTCACCAATGGCCTTACGTCTTTCCTTGTTAAACCGCTGAAGAAATTGCTTGACCGGTTTAAACTTGGGACCAATATTGAGAGTGTGCTCAGCGAGTTCTCTCGGTACACCTGGCATGTCAGAAGGCTTCCATGCAAAAATGTCCCGGTTCTCACGGATGAACTCGATGAGCGCGCTTTCCTATTTCAGATCCAGATTGGTGTTGATGCTAAACTGTTTGGATGAATCGCCAGGAACAAAGTCAACGAGTTTAGTCTCATCGGCCGGTTTGAACTTGTGGTCGGGTCATGCTTTCGATGGTGGGCTTCTTGGAGAGTCATGTCTGCCGAATCAACATTGTCCTTATAAAACTTCAGCTCCTCTGTAACACAAACCGACTCAACGTAAGCCGCATCACCTTCCTCACAATCCAAAGCGATCTTTTGACTTCCATGTACTGTGATAGTCCCCTTGTGACCCGGCATTTTGAGCTGTAAATAGATATAGCAGGGTATCGCCATGAATTTTGCGTAAGCCGGCCGTCCAAACAGTGCGTGATACGGGCTTTGGATTTTCACCACTTCAAAGGTCAACTTTTCAGACCTGGAATCATGCTCATCTCCAAACACAACCTCCAAAGCAATCTTGCCAACAGGATATGCCGATTTACCTGGTACTACACCATGAAAAACAGTGTTGGACGGTTTAAGACTCTTGTCTGTCAACCCCATACGGCGAAAAGTTTTAGAATACAGGATGTTGATGCTGCTCCCTCCATCCATCAGGACTTTGGTAAACTTGTAACCTCCCACCTGAGGTGCTACCACCAAAGCCAGTTGACCCGGATTGTCAACCCGGGGCGGATGATCCTCTCTGCTCCACACAATGGGTTGCTCGGACCACCGTAAATAACATGTCACTGCCGATTCAACAACATTAACTGCCCTTTTGTGAAGCTTCTGATCGCGCTTACACAGGCTAGTAGTGAACACATGATACTGCCCACTGTCGGTGTCAAAACCGGCGGATCTCGGGTAGGGGGTCCCGAACTGTGCGTCTAGGCGGATGGTAACAGGAGACGAGGGACACAATGTTTTACCCAGGTTAGGGCCCTCTCGATGGAGGTAAAACCCTACGTCCTGCTTGATTAATATTGATGATATGGGTAGTACAAGAGTGGATCTACCACGAGATCAAGGAGGCTAAACCCTAAAGCTAGCCTATGGTATGATTGTTGTAATGTATGTTGTGGCCTACGGACTAAAGCCCTCCGGTTTATATAGACACCGGAGGAGGCTAGGGTTACACAGAGTCGGTTACAATGGTAGGAGATCTACATATCCGTATTGCCAAGCTTGCCTTCCATGCCAAGGAAAGTCCCATCCGGACACGGGACGGAGTCTTCAATCTTGTATCTTCGTAGTCTTAGAGTCCGGTGGACGATGATAGTCCGGCTGTCCGGACACCCCCTAGTCCAGGACTCCCTCAGTAGCCCCCGAACCAGGCTTCAATGACGATAGGTCCAGCGCGTATATAGTCTTCGACGTTGCAAGGCGGGTTCTCCCTTCAAGTTCCATGTACGTGCCGAACAGTGTCCGACTTTATCATAAATACTGTGTTTCTCGGCTTCTATGCCCAATAATGGCCTTTTTCCACGTGTTGCACGAATGCAAAAAGCCAGGGCGTCTTTTATGTTTCACTCCCTAGTCGTGCGAGTCGTCCGCCTACAAAAGAGGCAAAAATCCAGATCCAAACCGCACCATCTTCCTCCCGCGAATACTCCATCGGAGTGCCCTCGACCTAAAAATCCATTCCATCATGGACCGTCGACGCGGCTCCTCTTCTCGCGCTCCCAGCCCACCGCCAGGGGATTGGAGGAGGTGCTCATTCCGCTGCTGAGCTGTTGAAGCTCAAGCGAGGATATCTCCCTCCGGCCTTCATGGTCCCAGTTTGAGCCGGGCTGGTCACTTATCAAGGTGGGAGGCAAGCGGAGGCTACCCCAAGTCCCAACAAAGGGGAGCGAGTATGATTCGTCCCTTATCTGATAAGGGGACTCGGATTCCCAATACATCCGTTCCTCCGTGGGCTCCTGGTACTACTAGGAAAAGGGCTATAGATAGGATTGATTCTAATGGCACACCGTGGAGGCAGTGCGCCACTACTATATACTAATGGTGCACTGTTCACGATCGCCATTAGAGTGGAAGACACTAATGGCGCACCGTGGGCAGTGCGCCATTAGTATGATTTTTTTCCATTTTCCCATACATACTAATGGCGCATGAGGTCTACAATGCGCCATTACTATATCTAACTTCTAATGGCGCACCGATCGAGGCGGTGCGCCATTACTCTAAATTTTGTTTTATTCTTTTTTTGCAAAACTACTAATGGCGCACGCTCTGTGATCGCCATTAGTAACTGAGTTTCTAATGGCGCATCGGCGGAGGTGCGCCATTAGTAACTAGGACCAACAAGATATTTTGGACAGCCCACACCTACCCACTCACTTTCCCCACTTCATTCTATCCACCTCCTTCTCCAAGATTTGGCCATCTCCTCCTCCTCACCTCATTTCCACCATAGATTCAACAAAATTAAGTGGTGAAATTACCTTTTTGATAGGTAAGTAAGGAAAGCTATCTTCATGATATAGATCTACTTTTTTTCTCCCTAGCTCGCTCCAACAACGTGCACATGCACTTTTGTGGCCTAACTAGATCTATGTATGTTTGTGGTGTTGCAAGTGTTTGTGGTGTTGCATATATGTTTGTGTTTGAAGGTACGGTATTTGAAATATCGATAGTTGCCAATATTTTGCGGAATGTTTTGATTCATTTCCGTTTAGCGAGAATTTGGCACTATGCATTCTTTTGGTCCTATTTTTAGGGAAGGTCATGCCAAATTTTTTCTTGGTTCTAACATATCGTTTTGCTCTACCCTTGACGACCATGGTCCGCATGATGGTGAAGGCATCGTGAATAGGTTTTGAGCTCCATGAAGGCGAGATGCTTCAAAAGAGCGAGGCGGAGATAAGATGTCCATGTCGAAGATGCAAGTGAAGAGCCTTATTGCGGACCCGGATTCGGGCAGGTCGGGACCACCTGCTCTTGCGTGGTTTCATGGATGGCTATCGGTGGCAAGGTGATGAAGATGACTATCAAGTCGTCCATGGCGAGGGCGGGCAAGAAATGAGGAAGGGCGACAAGACAAGTACCACCGCTGGCGGGCGGGCGAGAAGGCGAAGAATCTCGGGACATGATCACGGCGGTGATCTTGTACACGATCATCATGTAGAAGATGTCGTACATGATGATGAGGAAGATCAAGGCGAAGGGCATGATCATGAAGATGAAGATGCGGAGCAGGGCGGCGATGGAGGCTGGGTGCAGGACCCTCATATTCAAGAGCTGCTTCTCAAGCGGACGGATAATGCAAGAGCTGCCGCCGAGAGAAAGCCAAGCTGGATCAAGCTGGAGATAAGCGGTTACTCCATTGTATGAAGGATGTAGGCCGAGGATACCCGCTGAAAATGCGCTCATGGCTCGGAGATGAAGGTAAAACACAAAATGACCGGCGCGTATGCCGGCGAGAACATGTCATTACAGCACGAACGTCTTCCCAAAGGGAACAAGTGCCCGACCAGTTCGAGGCGAAGAAAATCGTGTGTCCTCTGGATTTACCGCGCGTGAAATACCATGTGTGCATGAACAATTGCATCATTTATCGGGACGAGCACGCGGAGTCTACCATATGTCCGATGTCTTGGCGTCACTCGATACAAGAAGAGGAAAAAGCTCCTCGAAAATCGGTGTGGTACTTTCGATCACTCCTCGTCTGCAGCGGTATTTAGCGGACCCTAAGGTAGCAAAGCTCCTGCGTTGGCAGCGGATAGGGAGGAGAAGAAGCGAAGATGGCGCAAATGATCCGGAGATAGATAAAAAGACAAGATCTTTGAGTCACCCTAAGGATGCGAGCGGTGTAGCGTTGAACCAAGACCAGAATTTGGGAAGGATCCAAGGAACATCGTCTTTGGCGCGAGCACCGATGGAGTCAATCCGTTTGGCAGCGGAGAAGCACACATAGCTTTTGGCCTGTGTTTGTGTGGATGTACAACCTTCCCCCTGGTTGTGCATGAAGAGGAAGTACATTCACATGAGTATGCTAATTGAAGGGCGAAACAACCAGGAGCGACATCAATCTGTATCTGGGGCTCTTTGAAGGAGGAGCTAGACACGCTGTGGTAAACGCCCAATCGTGGGGCGCCGCAGAGAAAGAATATTTCCTATGAGAGCCGCCTTTGCTCACGGACGGTGCACGACTATCTCGATTCACGGATATCTCGCGGGGCAGGTAGTCCACGGATTTTACGGATGCGTAAGGTGCATGGATGACTGGCGTATCGCCCGACTAGATAGAGATCCGGGTCTTGAAAACCGTGTTCATGGGACATCGAAGGTGGCCGCGGCGATGACCCGTGGAGAAAGCGCAAGGATCTGTTCGATGGTGAAACCGAACCCAGCGCCGATGTCACGAGGAGCGGCGAGAAATAGACAAGCTGTTGAAAAATTGGAAAGGCGCCTTGCTGGGAAAGATCGAAAGGCGCGAGCAGCTGCTGAAGGTATGGAAAGCGAGGTCTGTTTTACGGGACTTGCCGTCTTGGAAGATCCACCGTGTGCCTCACAGCCTTGATGTCATGCATATCACGAAGAGCGTGTGCGAGAGTCGCTTGGTACCCTGCTCAACATGCGAGAGGACCAAAGATGGGCGAAAGCAAGGGCGGACTTGAAATCAATGGGCATCGGCGGGAGCTTCACGCTAATGATGATGATGATGATGATGATGAGGTGAAGCAGGACACGGAAGAAGTCATCGCAAAGGCAAAAGGCCAAGAAGACCGGAAATGACTACCCTCCGCGTGCTTCACTCTAAGTCGGGAGGAGATCGAGCAGTTTTCACTGCCTCCTAGGAGTAAAACTTCCTTCTGATTCTGTGGGGAAGATAAGCGGATACCTAGACCCAGTGAAGCGAAGTTCAGCGGGATGAAGTCTCATGACTGTCACGTCGATGACGAGATACTTCCGATTGCAATCCGTGGGATCATGGGCGCGCGCGTCCATGAAGCGCTATTTGGCATGTGCAACTTTTTCGTCGTCATCTCGGAAGTCGATTGGCGTGAGGCAACTCGAAGGCTACGAGGAAGAGATCGTGGTGATACTATGCGAGCTTGAGATGTACTTCCGCCCGCATTCTTGACGTTATGGTGCATCTGCTGGTCCATATAGTGGAGGATATCATCAACTTTCGGGCGGCGTTCCTGCACGGCATGATGCGTTCGAAAGGATGAATGGTGTCATCAAAGGATACGTTTGCAACATGTCACGTCGAGAGGAAGCATAGCGAGGGCTTTCGACCGAAGAGTGCATCTCCTCTTGCACGAATTATCTAGGCATCGAGAACCCGTTGGTACGCCGTCAGCGAGCACCTCGGCGGGCTCGCTGGATGGGGTCACCATGAGGGTCGCCGCGAAATGCATGTCGACCGGTCGACTCGCCGACTTTGAAAGAGCAAACCTAGTCGCGCTACAACACATAGACATGGTCGATCCTTGGGTGGTAGAGCACAAAACCTTTATTAAGAAGGCGTACAATGACCGAGGCCAGCGAGAGGGCGGACGGAGATATACTCAAAGAGCACAACTCATGTTTCACGCGTTGGTTCAAGCGAAGCTTACATGCGTACCCTTTACGTGAGGATTCTTCGCGGAAGAACAACTCATATTCGCCTTGTCACAGGCGCGAGCACAACGATGACCTATGAGGCGTCACGATATCAATGACTACACATTCTACACGAGGACAAGGACATGAAGGCGATGGTTATCGAACTCCGGGTAGCGATGGAATCCTACACGGTAGCGACAAGGACAGATACTACGGAAGGATCGAGGAGATCAGGGAGCTGAGCTCTGTTGGAGAGAAGGTCCGATGTTCCGTGTCGGATGGGCCAAAAGCGTCATAAAAGAAGACCGGTATTTCACCACCATGGTTATACGAAGCCAAATCAAGACATGGGCATAAGCGTCACCATGAAAAATGAGCCATAGTGCGGCTTCCCAAGTGGACCAATGCTTCTTCATTACCGACCGCCAAAGCCCGGTCGTGTTGTCGTGAGGAGAGGCAAAGGAAGATCATCGGAATGGATGGAGTAGCCAATGAGCAAGACTTGACAAATCTGGCGACCGAAGATCGAACATGGCGGCGGCGATGAAGTAGCAGCACACACCACAAGAAGAAGCAGGACCACCCTACCTAAGGGCGTCCGTTCCACGAAGAACTCCGTTTGCGAAAAAGAAGGGCAAGAAGATTGTGAGCAGATAGCTAGCTAAGACCGATTGTATTTAAATCGTAGTCTTCATTTCTCGATTGTATTTCATGGGCACTTTTGATATCATGAATATTTTTAAATTTCATGGGCACTTTTGAATTCATGAGGACACTTGATCTCGATTCCCCTCCATCTCGATCTCGATCCCCCTCCATCTCGATCGCACCCGCACCCTCCCCCGCTAGCTCCACCCATCGCACCCTCCCCGCTCCACCGCTTGGAGCACCGCCCGACCCCTCGCACCAGCACTTTTGAACATATTTTTAATTTTTTTACTATTTTTATAAAAATATTACACTATTATAATTTAAACAAGTTTGAACATATTTAAACACAAATAAATATAAAAACAACATTTAAAATGCATAAAAATATTACTGTTATGATTTAAACAAGTTTGAACATATTTAAACACAAATAAATATAAAAACACCATTTAAAATGCATAAAAAATATTGGGGATCACAGGAATCGAACCCGGGACCTCTGGTGTGTGTGCTGCGTCTTGACAGTCGGGCTAGTGGGTGGGTTACATTGTAGATAGGGTTGGGCTGTAGATATGGCTACTAGGCTAGGTTAAAACAAAATTCTAATGGCGCACCGAGGGTGGTGCGCCATTAGAATAGTTGTACTTATAGGCGCACCGTGGTGTGGTGCGCCATTAAGCTTCCTCCTCCACCTATTCCCCTCGGCCTCTCTCCTCCCTCTTGAGATCCCCCCCCTCGACCTAACAGCCGCGCCCTGCCCGACCCCACCAGACTCCACCCCCGCCGCCCCGCCCCCCCCCCGCCGCCCCAGCGCCGCCCCCCCCTGCCGGACTCCACCCCCGCCGCCCCGCGCCCCGCGCCCCCACCTGCCGGACTCCACCCCCGCCCCGCACCCCCGCGCCCCGCCCCGCCACCCGACCCTCAACGTCCTTGCCTTCCTCCTCGTCGTCGGCGCCGAGCAACAACGCAACACCGTCGCCCCGACCATCCTCCTCCCCTTCCCCTCCTCCTCCTCCCCATGCCCCTCCCTGCGCCCGGTAGCGGCCCCTTCTCTGTCTCATGAGCAAGGTCTCTGGCGCCTCTGACACCGACGCCTCACCGTCGATCCGCGTCACCTCGTCAACCTTGGCCTGCTGCACGATCTGTGCGGTGTAAGCAGCCCCTTTAGGCTAAAATAGTTTGATTTAGCCAAAGGCGTCTATTTTGTGTCTCTCATATTAAGACTGTGATAGGTTTGCTTATCATCTTCCTAACTCATTTGTGATCTGCTACGGGCATGTGAAAGCGGATTAGTCCTCGTAAGCTTTGTCATTGTGTTTAGCGAAGGAGATTTGGTAAAAAGTGAGAAACATGTTACTACAGGTTTTGTACTATGTGCGATCGTTGCTTGTATACAACATTCTCAGAGCTTCCTATGTGAAGTATCACCTGGTCTTTGCTATATCCGGTGATTTAGTAGCCATCCAATAAGGACTAAGGAGTGTGATCTGTTTCCTATGTGATTTTGATTTTGGTTGTATTTTTCTGCTCTAGTGCATTATAAAAATATGTCTGACTCATTTAATTTCTTTGAGTATGGCAAGATGACATAAAGCACTAAGTAAATTATTTATGCATTAGGAAATAAGAAATCGGAAGTCTTGAAAGTGGCTTGAGACAATTTCATAGCTGGTGCATCCTTCTAGTTCTATGTAACCACTGAACTATCTTTGGGCAGGATGTCTTTGTATGTATAGTTGTTGGCAGAATGGTGAACCTCCCAGCGATGAATAGTTGAAGCGAACACGAATTTATATAAATCTATAGAACATGTTTCTTTCTCTTTTATTTGCTGCAATGATTTTCAGATCTTAAAATTAGTTAGATCGAGATGGATAGATCTAGTGAGTACTGCATTTCAGTTAAGCTGTTATTGACAATTGTCAATTTTACGTAATGATGATGGAACATTATAAAGCATTAATTGTACTCCAGTGTATATGAAGGATGATGATCATCTTGCTAGTTTGCTGGGTTTTGTCTCCGACCATTGTGTCGTGATGAATTTGCAGGTACCCCGAGAGGCCCTTGAGTTTGCCGGAATGTCGATTAACTTCCGTTCCGGCAAATTCGGGTACTCCATATGTCCTATTTTCAGCAAAGGTCATGCTGAAATTTTTCGTGAATTTTAGCATGACTTTGCTAAAAATAGGACATATGGGGTACTTGCGACTAATGCATGGGCCATGCTATCTTAGTACTTAGTTAAGTAGGATCAACTGCCCTGCCATTCTTGCTGCATTAAATCATAGGTGGCAATAGAGCCAAGTGATTAGGCCCAACTTAGAATTATCCTTAGCATCGATAAACCCTAGATGATAAACCCAACATAGGTGGCAATAGAGCCAAGTGATTAGGCCCAACCTAGGGTGCCTCGGCATCGATAAACCCTAAATGATGAAAACTTAACTTGGCTGCCCCGGATGCCTCGGTGTCGATGAGAACCTAAATGATGAAAGCTTAGGCTTTTAGGGTGCCTCGGTGTCGACAAACCCTAAATCATGAGACCATGATCTTGTTCCTTGACAATAACCATCTTTTGACCAAACTTTTTCCTATTTAGAGAGAAACATGGCCCTAGCGATGAGGCGGTGGTTGGCGGACAAGCAATTCAGGAGCTGTCCCAAGAGATGGAGGAACAACCTCACCGCTATGATGGCCTTGCGGAAGACACCGATCTTGATTACACAACCCCTAGTGGCGTCGGGGATGACACCCCTGATGGTGCCGCCGAGGATGCCACCACGATGATGGCGGCGCACACACGGATGGTGGCGGCGCACACAGATGGCAGCCAACCGAAGAAGCAAAGGAAGGACCGGCGCCGAATGCGCTCCGCACCGTCAGGAGAATTCACTCAAGTGGACTCCGGCGGGAATCCAACGGAGCCCAAACATATAGTCAAAGTGCAGCGGTTCAGCTCGGGTGCATTCTCCGGAACACCGTCTCGATCAACACCGAGAACCTTAGGCATAAGGACCGAGGGAATTTGCGCAACCTCCTCTTCCGAAGCTGCCGAGCGATACAAGTTCCCGCCGAATTTGAAAACACCGCCTCTCGGGGAATAGAGTGAACAATGCCGCCCTCACGAAGATGAGCACGGCCTGTCTACTTGGAGAAGCGGTGAAGAGAATGATTGATAAAGGTGATAGTTATGACAAGATCAAGGTGAAATATCATTTGATGGCGAAGATGAGTACAAGGAGTTCAAGATCAAGTGCGAGCCCGCAAGCTCGAATCAAGTCGATGGGGAAAGAAATCGGGAGTTGAACTTAGGGAACACAAACTCGGTCCCGGCGGTTATAGAGTGGCGGAGCCTATATGGGACAAGGAGGGGCGGGCGTGCCGAGCAAACCTACCGCCCGCGAGAAATACACGGTGACAAGCGGACCGGGAACTATGTCGGGGCCGGTACAAGGAGGACCCGATAACAAAGGAGCTTACCACGGATCCGAAGACCAGGCGCTTGAGCTTGTTACAGTAAGGAATACACCCAGCGTAATTAGCTCCATATGGTTGCACTCTAATTAATCCCCAATATTTCTAAATGGCTCATGTTCCTTTCGCGGGACAATGAAAGAAGTAGCGGGGTCGTCTAAGAGCTCCCCTTCGACACCCCTTTAAATAGAGGCGTTGAGCGTAATGAAAAAGAAGGATAAGCTCGATAAGCCGGCGTCGGCTGGTCGTGTGGCGGCAAAGGCTTGTCCACAAAATGGGGTCATACTATACGCTGGTGTGCGGAAGGAGAAAAAAGGCCAGCTCGGAAAGCGGGCAGCGAGGTTGAAGCACTCAAGGCACAAGTGGCGCGGATTCGGAGCTTGTCCAAGACAAGTGGAACAACAGCTGGGAGCGAAGCTCGAAGCCATGGTGCCTACGTTGATTCATGGGCTGGCGGCGTGGATTGCGGGCGGCCAAAGGGCCTCCCGGTTCCCGGCTTCACGGCCGACCTTCGCCCTGTGGCGGCGGCACCATTGGTGTCTCGGCGGCGGCGCCATTGGTGTCTCCGGGCGGCGCCATTGGTGTCTCGGCGGCGGCACCATTGGTGTCTCGGCGGCGGCGCCATTGGTGTCTCGGCGGAGGCGGTATTCGTGTCTCCGGCACCGCGCGGTATTGGAGCTTAATGCACGGGTGTCGCCCGCCGGCACCTCGCCGACAAGCGCCCCTCCGTCGATTACCGCCCGCCGTTGGCGGTGCCTCGACGATGAACAAGCTCGGCGGCATCACGGTAACTAAGCCTCTCGGCGATGACTTCATCTCCTTGCCTTTGGTGGGCATCCACGATGCCCTACACATGTTTTCGCGAGGCACGCCGGCGTTCCTTGCACTCTTACGCGCCGTGGGCGCCGAGTTGGTCGATGTCGCCAAGGGCAAAATCGTTCAACGGGCAACCCCATGTTCCACGGTAATCGATGCCAACCACAATGTATAGGGTTGAAGTGGTCGGGTGCTGCCATGCTGCGACGAGCTGTTACCTCGATTCGACCGCTGGGGCGGCGAAGAAGATGAGATGACCCTCGGCTTTGCGTAACTGGCCCTGCTATGGCGAAGAGCGGATTCGTTTGAGGCGGGGACACCACCCCGAACAAGACCGCCCGGTCGTGCGGCGCCAAGCCATGGCAAAAACGCAGCAAGCGCTACGGACCTGCGGACATCCCTATGGCACAGGATCCGGACAGCCCTATAGCACGAGGATCCGGACGGCGGCGACAACGGCGGCGGTACATTTACCAAAGTTGACAAGTACTTTGCGAACATGGATGCGCTGGCGAGTTCTGCGGGCCTCTTTCTCAGAACCCAGCCAAGACCACGCGATCTAGCTGATGCGGCGGAGAAATCAATTGCAACAAGCGTCGTCGGCGTTCGGTTCTCGAGACCGCCTCCGGCTCCGTCTTCACGAGCCTCGAGATAGCGAGGCGCGAAATATTATCAGCCCCAACACGCTGAAGAAGGCGGTGCGTGGCGAACTTCGGTCCCATTACGGAGATCAAGAAGAAGGGCGGAAGCGAAAGACTAACAAAGGCGCCGTGCGAGCCAGCCGACACCGAGTTCGATCCGTGCTCGGGGCGGGCCACCTTCACCTAAGGATATCTCGAGGGGTGCATGTGGCGGGTAGGGCGATGCTACCGCCAAATATGCTGAATCTGCAACCGTGCTATCACGAGTCTGCAGCGGTGTTCGATTTTGGGAAGCGGCGTCTCAAGAGAAGGATGTGGCATACCGGTTTTCGTGGCCAAGGTGCGAGAGCAAGGGCTTTGTGGATGGCGACATCGGGGTATGATCGTCCTGCGGTTTGATGACATCTTTGCTATGTTTAACCTTCATCCGTTGCACTACACCTTCGTTCGGCTGTTTTATTTGAGCATGCGGATCACGGATCATTAGAACAATACCGGACATCGTGATAGTCGACCCCTTCTACATGCGTGCCAAGCACTTGAGCAGCGCGGGGACCGCCAAGTTGCGAGTTCACACCTCGAAGGCGTCATTACGGCAAGCGAGATAAGGATAACTTCCTTGTGCCTTACTTTCCGAGTAAGTCATCCCTTAACCGCCCGTAACATATGATTTCTTAGATTTGATCGTTCTTTTTTCTAACATTCCGTGTTACGTGCGGTGACACATTGCACACTCATCCTCTTAAGCCGAAATATTCCATGGCCACGTATTTCGACCGAACCGTAACTCCATGATAGACTACACAAATGTGAAGAAAGTTCTTGATGATGTTCTCCCGGCTCGCCAAATCTGGAAGCACCTTCACGGGGCGGTTAAATGAAATGCGGCAAGCACATCTTCTCAAACAATCTGAAGTTCTGCTGCGTCAAGCAGCCGCTGTGATCGAAGGATGCCTACTCGCCCTCCATCACATGCGAGGCGATCGTGAGGACCATCATCACCTACGCTGCGGATAATCTCAAAGATTGGGCGCGAGCTTGTCGGCAGTCCGGGCGCGGACCTCGGACAAGAATTCTTTGCATCGATCGGAGTTTGCGGACATCATCCATCAAGATGTCCTTCATACGTCGGGGCAGTTCTTCCTCGAAATCAACCGTCCAACGGTGAGATAGATGGAATGCTACAAATGCAGGGTGACAACGACCGCGATTTCATGACCATCGCGACGACGGCGGCTTCATCACGCTCTGTCCGATGAGTCGAGTCGAAAGTAGTGATGTGTAGTTACGAAACATTGATTGGCTCATGTTGTAATTAAACTTTTAATGAATTCGTATGTCTCTTTGGTTTGGGCGGTTGTTCAACTTAGATGTGTCGATGCTATTTATTAGTAGGACCATGAATCGTGCTATTAATGTCTTGCTTTTCTCTTCGATCCTTTTGTTGCATACTTACACATTGCTTATGTATTGTACATTGTTTGGCTTGTGCATAGAGATGCCGTCGTATGTAGGTGTACAAGGTAAGGTTCGAGTCTCGATGGTGGGAGGAGTGTCGGAGACAGGTTCACCGTTCAGCGGTAATAGTTACAAAGGTACACCACTAGGCGGAGGCGAATCTAGATCGCCCGCTATCTAGCGAGGAGAGAGGAGGGCGTTGGAGGAACGGATGAAGACCGGTTTGATCGCGATGATGCTCATCGTGATGACCACACTCTCTTCTATGTGATGGTAGTTTAGATGATCGATATCGACTTGTAATGTGAAGGCAAACTCGATACTCACGGTCTTGAGACTTGTAATGTTTTATCTTTGTCCGGTCTTTTGAATCAGGAGACTAATATGATGAATTGTATTGGAGACTAATCTTCTATTGTATTTGATGAATATTATGTTCTTTGTGTGCTGCTGTCTATATTCTATGCAATAATATATTTTGTAACCTGTGCAAAAATCAGAAAAGCAAAAAAAACCTAATATTCATACTAATGGCGCACCACAAAAGACACTAATGGCGCCTTGTGATCATCACACTAATGGCGCATTAGCAGGTGATCGCCATTAGAATGCCATAACACATTTGTACATATGGCCTGGGAGGCATTCTAATGGCGCCTTGCAGAGCTATACTAATGGCGCACTCGTGGTGCGCCATTAGAACACCGAATACTAATGGCGCTTTGTAGTGCGCCATTAGAATTTAATTCCAATGGCGTGATGCCAGTGGCGCACTGGTAGTGCGCCATTAGAAGGCAAAACCAGTGCTCCAATAGCATGCCTTTTCCTAGTAGTGTGGAGTTCTATGGACTCCAGCTCCACCACCTCACGCCTGCCTCTGTCCTGCATATCGCGGGCTACGTAGCTCTTTGCGAGCTATTCCTGGGCATTGAGCCCCATTTTGCATTGCGGAAGAGGCTATTCTTCCTCGTCCCCGTTCTCACGAGGGGTCCATATATCAAGTGGGCGGCGCCGAAATATGGCGCATCGCTGGGACCGGATACCCATCCGGTACTCCCAAGAAGGCGTCCAAGGCGGCCTTGAGTGGTTCTACATAGGAGGCGCTCGCTGCGGACCTAGTCGGATTGGCCTCCGGAGTTTAGTGCTACTCCTCTGAAGAAAGCGCCTCGGTTGGCGCCACAGGCCCCGATTGGAGGAAGACAAAGCGTCCATTACATGATGGGCGAATAAGATTGCTGGCCCATTCGGGTTGACCATGATTGGAGTCATGGCGACATGCATCATGAGGGGTACATCCATTGCAATCTGAAGGCCACCCATGTGGGATTTCAGCGGCGAAGCGATGCCACCCGTCATGGCGCGAAGGGCGGATTCGACCGAGGATTTGGTGGAGATCTGTCCAGCTGTACAAGGGGAGAAGGAGGACTTCCTTCAAGCGAACCCTTTGAATGGGTTTTCCATGAACAACCCTAGAGGATGGAGTAGCGAACACTTTTAAGGGCTCAACCCATGCTTTGAAGTTTAGGCTTCTTACATTATGTCTTGGTGCGGGATCTCGCGG